>JASANX010000904.1:15650-43875 GCA_030849745.1 Trypanosoma scelopori | reverse complement strand
TCTGCGTGTGTCCGTCTGGTGCTCTTTTTTGTTTTTGTTGTTTGTTGTTTGTTGTTGCCCGCTGGTGTTTGTGGCGCGGAGGAATATGGTTGACTCTTTTTTGTTTGTTTGTTTGTTTTTTTTTTTTTTTGTTTTTCTTTTTTCTTTTTTTGTTTTTCGGCGGGCGTGGGGGGTTGATAGGTGTTTTTCTAAATGATTTTCGTTGCCGTTTTGAGGCGTATGGTCTTGAGAGAATTTTAATGTGGGAGGTGTGTTGTTTCTTCCTCTGTAAATTCCATTTCTTCAAACTGCTCTTTTGTGTTACATACGTTCATCGACCTTTTAACTGCACGCGTATGGAATGCAAAATAGAGGTGTATGGTTCATTTTGGTCGAAGTGTTTTTTCTGGTTTTGTTTTGTTCGCGTCTTCGATTCCTTGCGATTTTTTGTGGGTTTCTGTTCGCTTGTCTTTTGGTTGTTTCTTCAGTTCAGAGGTGTGTCTGTTGCCGGACCTCTGGAAGAGAAGCCAGGCGGCAAAACATAGTTGTGTGTGTGTGTGTGCGTGGCTGTAGGGAACTGCGCAATGCTGCGCCCATCGTCTCTGTGGCTTGCGAGCAAAGTGACGGCGGGAAACGCTAAGAATCAGGCAGGCCGTCCGCGGCGCAAGGCGAAACTGTTTCATGTCATCCCCGGGACGCCGGTTTCGCCGATGGAGAAACTGAAGGAACAGCGTCGGCGCTATGGTCAAGACCGCCATTCGCGCCTGCCTGAGTATCACGCAGGGCGGAACGTGCGGATGGACCCCAACACCTTTACTTTGTACGCAACGACAAAAGGTGTCATGACGATTCGAGAAAGTCGTATCCATCCCGGCTACAAGTGGCTTGATGTGGAGCCGGACATCCAGAAGGTGTATCGAAGCCAGATGATGCGACATGCGCTGATGAAGCGGGAAATGGCGTCGGCGATGGTGTCTACAAATGCACACTACAAGTCTGAGTTAGACCTGGTACAAGAACCACAATGGCGCGACCGTGTGATGCGTGTGCCCATCGTGAAGGAACGCTTCAAGGATCCCAACCTGTTTGCTCGTGGAGTCATTCCAGAGCTCAATCCCATGGATCGGTACTGCTACGAGTAAATGGCGCATCTCATTAGCACCGTGTTCGGCTGAGTGTTTCAAGTCATGCGTCCCCCCCCCCCCCCTTTTTTTTTTTTTTTTTGTGGGGGGGGGGGGGGGGGCTGTGGATTTCTACTGCCCAGGGCGAATCACTGGAGCGAGCAATAGATTGAGCTGAGTTTCATGTTGAGTGTACCCTTTGCGTGGTGTGGACTTTCTGGTGAGTGGGGACTGGTGCGATGTTCTCTGGAGGATGCCTTTTCCATTATTGTTATTCTTATTATTGGTGGTGGTGGTGGTGGTGGTGATGAGGCTTTTGCTCATAAGGCGAGGTGTAAGACGTGTCCTCCTTCTGTTTTCTTTGCGTCTGAGCTTTTGCTGCTGCTGCTGCTGCTGTCCCGCGTCTGGTGTTACGATAAAATAACGGGGTGTCTGTATTTGTCTTTTGTTGTTGTTTCCTTTTCTCTTCATCATTTTTGCTGCACAGTGAGTTGTCTCAATTAACACACCCCAGTGCACTTGATCAGAGATAGTATGTCTTCTACGCATGAAAGCACCGACTCCAGTACCGAATCCCACGCAGGGGTGTTAAGCATGGAAATGATAATATTGGTAGCGGGGGTGGGAGCGGGGGTGCTCATCGCAGCGGTAGTTGCCGTGTGTCTATGTCGGAATGCGAAGAAGCATAGAGCAGCAAAAAATGCTCGGTCGAGGGGGGCCCAGAATAAACCATCCCGTAGGAGGTCCTCCTCGTCAACGCAGCGCCAAAACTCGTTTGGCGGTGGAATGCAGCGCCAAGGCTCATTTCATGGCGAAATGCAGCGCCAAAACTCATTTCATGGCGAAATGCAACGCCAAGGCTCATTTCATGGCGAAATGCAGCGGCAAAACTCGTTTGGTGGTGGAATGCAACGCCAAGGCTCATTTCATGGCGAAATGCAGCGCCAAAACTCGTTTGGTGGTGGAATGCAACGCCAAGGCTCATTTCATGGCGAAATGCAGCGCCAAAACTCGTTTGGTGGTGGAATGCAACGCCAAGGTTCATTTCATGGCGAAATGCAGCGGCAAAACTCGTTTGGTGGTGGAATGCAGCTTCAGAACCCGTTTGGTGGTGGAATGCAGCATCAGAGTTCATGTTGCGGTGGAATGCAGCATCAGAGTTCATGTTGCGGTGGAATGCAGCATCAGAGCTCATGTTGCGGTGGAATGCATCATCAGAGCTCATGTTGCGGTGGAATGCAGCGCCAAAACTCGTGTTGCGGTGGAATGCAGCGCCAAAACTCGTGTTGCAGTGGAATGCAGCAGCAGCCGTCGTTGTGCGACTACATGCAGCGTCGGGCGTCGTTTTCCGATCAGCAGCAGCAATTTCGGCCGTCGTTTTCCGATCAGCAGCAGCAATTTCGGCCGTCGTTTTCCGATCAGCGGCAGCAACGTCGGCTGTCGTCTCGCGACGGGATGCAGCGTCGGCCGTCGTTTTGCGGAGAGATCCACTAGCATGCAATGAAAGGATGACATAAAGGGAGGGTAGAGTGATTTTCTTCTGTGCTCAAATGTTGTTGTTCGTTTTCTGACGAAAGGGGGGGGGGGGGGGGGGAGGCTGTTGAGTGAATATCGCGCCACTTAGTAGCGTGGCGGACAGTTGTTTGTTAGTTTTCTCCTTTTTCTTTTTTTTTTGTTTTAGCCCTTAGGACACCCTTTCTTCCTCTCATGCCCTCTCCCTCTCTCGCCCCTTCTTGACTCCTGCCAAATTTGCCGCTTTACTATTTTTCGGCCGTTCTTAGAGAGGTGGCATATTTTCTGCGTATTTGTGCTTAGATTTGTGCGTCTCCGTATGTGTCATTCACCTTTCCCCCCTCCTCCTGTCCACCCATCGACCTCTTTTCTCTTTGCATCTTTCCAGGTGGAGACGGGTGTGTCAACGTGGCGTGTAGGGCTATCACAATTGTAAACATCCAACACCCTTGACGGTTGGAAGGGGGTTCGGGAGGAGGGAACTCACGGGCAGGTGCTCCATAACTTCTCTTCCCCAGTCACGCCTTTCCCGTGAGTGTCCAGCCTGAGGACGGAACGCCACCACAACCACAACCATCTTTCTCTTTCTCTCTCCCTGCCCGTGACAAATATTCTTTTGTTTGTATTTGACCCTCTCTCTCTCTCTCTCGCCATGGACCTCCCTTTTTGTTGTTTTTGTTTTCGCGGGGGGAAATGAGCAAAACCATTTGGCTGTTCGGGATGGTTTTCATACTTCTTTTTTCTTTTTTTCCTTTGTTTGTTGTGTTTGATGTTGGGTCTGTATAAGCTTGTAATTATTGTTTAATTTATTTTTTTCTTCTTTTTGCTTTGAAAGAAGACGCCGCCTTTCTCTGCTTTACCAATGTTTTTAGGTCAATCTGTTCCCCGCCGCTCACCTCTACCCCCTCTTTCTTTTTCCTTCTCTCCCTCTCCCTCTCTCTCTGAATGTGCATGCGTGGATGTTATTAGCTCCCTGCCAATTTTTTTTTTTTTTTCCTTCCTTGAAATGTACGCGCGTGTACAGGTGTAGTTGCCCACGCATGCGTGCATGCTCTCTCCCTCTGTGTGTGTGTGTGTGTGTGTGTGTCTCCCGTTGACCGTCGTATTGTGGGTGTTTGTTGTAGTGGTTCTCCTCTTCCCCACCGCCTTGGATCGAACGAGAAGTAAACAAAGGAACAAAACCAATCAACGAAGAACCCGCGCGCGCACACAAGTGCGGCAGGAAAAATTAGGGGCTGAGGGAACACAAAGGCGACAGCAACAAAGGCTATTATTATTATTATTATTACTACTACTACTATTGCTCCTGCTGCTGCTGCTGGTGGTGGTGGTGGTGGTGTCACTGCAGGAAGAGAAAGGTGTGTCTGAGAGTAGGCGAGTCCGTTTGTGACATTCCCCCCCGGGGCCTCGCAGGGGAATTTACCTTGCAAGATGTTTCCTGGCTCAACCCAGCAGCAAGAGCAGAAAAACTGCGCCTCGGGTTCAAATTACGCGTTCCAAACAACCAGTGCGCAGCGTGCACTGTACAACCACCTAAAGACTGTAAAACCCATCCCAGAGCTGCAGCAGCCCAGTAAAATTGGGGTGTACAAGGAGGCATCCGTCACAGAGACGCTCTACCCGCTGATTGAAAAGCACCAGGTGATCATGGTGGTTGGAGCTTTCTTTGGTGACGAGGGAAAGGGGAAGACTGTCAATGCTGTCGCACGGCACCCTGACTGCAAGTGTATTGCACGTGTGAACAGCGGTGAGAACGCGGGCCACACTGTGTACGACGAGAAGGGACGGAAATTTGTCTTCAATCTTGCCCCTTCGGGGCTGCTCACCCAGGGGAAGCGTAACTACGTGGGGCCAGAGTGTGTGATGGACCCGATTTCTTTCATGGATAAGGAGATTTCCCAGCTCATTGCGGCGAATGTGCCGTACAAGGAACAACTCTTCATTGGAAATGTTCATGTGGTGACACCCTACCACAAGCTGCTTGATCTGCTTTCCTCACCGCCGAACTCTTCAACACTCAAGGGCATGTCTCCAATTCATGCGTCAAAGGTTACAAAGAGAGGCATTCGTCTGGATCACATTTTCAACGACACTGAGGTTCTCCGTGAACGTCTTACGAAGGATATGGAAACGTACTTTGGGTTTCTGAAGCTGAAAGGGTTGTCTGATGCGGATGTGGTGCGGCGTTGCGAGGAGGAGAACAGCGATGACGTGCAGCGAGTGCCGCCGCATGTGGTGAACTTTGCGAAAGCCTCTGACAAGGTGGGGTATCTACTGGAGCTTTACACTGAGTATGTGAAGAACAAGAAGGAATTTCCCCCACGATGCGATGTGACGCACGAACTGCGTTGCGCACTGGAGCGTGGTGAGAAGGTGTTGCTTGAGGGGCCGCAATCGTACTGGCTGAGTAACGCCCGTGAGAAGTTCTGGGAGAGCACCACCTCCGCTGACACGTCGGCAGGTGGGCTTTTGGCGACGGCACAGTTTAACTTCCAGCGATTTAGCACATTGGTGCTAAACGTGCACAAGGCGCCGGGAAGCAGTCGAGTTGGCATTGGTGCAAACCCCAGCAGCTTTGTTCCGCAGGATTACTTCTCTGCGCAGAAGATCAAGACGTTAAAGGATTTGCCTGAAAATATGTGTGTCGACTTTGACAGCATTCAGCGACTCTTTTTCACAAAGGCGTTTCGCGCGGACACCACGGAGTTTAACGGTATTTGGGAGCCTCTGGAGTATAAAGACGCAAGTGGCAACTACAACATCGGGGCTGCCATGGCGATCGCGTCTTCACGGCATCACAACGAGTGCGGTGCCGTGACAAAGAAACCCCGCGTGTGTGGCTTCTTTGACTGTGTGTTGCATTTTGAGGTGAATGCGGTGCAGGGGCCGTACCTCTCCATCTCAGCGCTGGATCGTGGCGATGACTACGACAAGATTGGCGTCACCATTGCCTACATATACTACAACAAGGACAACAAGGTGACGAATATCAATGGACGTCTGTACAAAAATGGTGACATCATCAAGGCTGGTGAGGCGGTACCTGGTGAGGCGGCGCTATTTTGCTCCTACCCCATTGTGAAGCTTATTGACGGGTGGAAGAACACTCCAATCAGTGCGTCAAAGCGCAAGCCCGGCGAGCCACTGCCAAGGGGCCTCTGTGCATTCATAGCTACTGTGGAGCACTTTACGCACTCCAAGATCATCTCCATCGGCAACGGGCCAACGGGGGATGACATCATATACCTCAAGAAGTGCGACCCTTAGGCGAAATTAGACTCGACGTGTGTCATCAGATGGTCGTCCCACGCGGCTAAATACCGGGGAGGAGTTGACACCGTGAGATGCGCGGAGTTGCTCCATCATCTTCTCCATACACACGCACCGCATAACACACACACACACACACACACACACACACACAAAAGGTGTGTGTGTATATGATCGCGTTTGGTTTCGTTCCTCCGATTGTTTTGTTTGTTTGTTCTTCTTCCCTCGTATGCACGCGCATACAAAAGAAAAAAAAAAGAAAAAGAAAAATTTCTTTCAGACTCTGCTGCTAGTGCTTTCTCCTTCGCCCTCCCCCTCCCTCCCTCTATACATATATATACATATATATACGATGGGAGGGCGGCAGTAGATGAAGGAGGTGGAAATCATTTGAAGCAAAACACAACAACGACAACAACAACAAAAGGAGCTCGACAGACCCTCCCCACCCCCTTGCATCGCATATGTACAGTTGGACTGTCCCTCCCGGCAACTCTCCCTTCATTGTCGTTATGTGCCCCTTCACCGCGTGCACCTTCTGCAATAAATGTCTTTCTTCTTTCGTTCCTCCTCCTCCTCCTCCTCCTCCAACACCACCAACACCACCACCATCACCGTCACCCCCCTTCTTCTTTTCCCTCTCGCGGCTGCCTCTGTTGTTTTTGTTTCCCTCCCCCGCAGTACTCGCACGATTCCCGTGTCGCTGTGTTGGCGCCCCGTTTTTCGGCCAACACGAACGTATGCGACGAAGAAGAGGGGCAGCCAGCGCGGTACGGAAAAGAATATGAACGACAGACCAAAAAAGGGGGGAGCGGGACCAAAAACAAAAAAAAGAATGTAGATCTGGCAGTACGCAGAAGCTGAAATAATAAATATTTTATAGCATAAACAATAAGACAGGGAAAACACGAACAAAAAAGAAAAGTTGGAAATGAAGTGGTGGTGCTGGAAGAGGGAGGTAAATGACGGGCTTTTGGGGGTGGAGCACGCCATGTTTGCAAGAGAAGGGAGGGGGGTGGACACGAGGAGGATCGGTGTGCATGATTATGTGGTGTCTGTGTACGTGTTTGTCTTTCTGTGGTCTGAGTCAATTTGCTCTTTGTTTAAACAAAGGGCGGGGGAGGGGGAAATGAGATTCATGCAAAGATAAAGGTGAGGTTGGCAAAGCCCAAAAACGGATGTGCATTTTGTCTTTCATTATCGCTCTTCTCGTTGCTGTCTTGTGTTGGGTTCTGCGCCTTATTTGCTTGTTTTGTTTGCTTGCTTACTTACTTACTTACTTGCCCTTGCTGTCTTTTTGGTTGTTTTCTCGCTTTCCCTCTTTTTTTTTTTTTGTCCCTCTCTCTCTCTCTCCCTTCTTCCATCCCGTCTCGACCCTTGAGCAGCAGCAGCAGCAACAGCAGATTATATATCAAGAGGGTGAAGAATAGTGGTTGCGCTGCAGCAGGGAATACACGCGGCAAAGAAGTAAGAGAAGTGGCGGGGAGAGGGGGGGGGGGGGAATGGCAACAGAGGCACAAAATGACGCTCATGAGGATGTGACCGTCAACAGTGAAATGGTTCAGGAGGAGGTGTCCACGGTGCTGCGTGCGAAGTTCGGGTACGAGTCGTGGAATCCCCGCAAGGTGGATGGATGGGTCGACGATGTGGTCGAGACCGTGTTGAAAAACCTCTCGGACATGAAAAAACCGTTCAAATTTGTTGTGAATTGCGTGGTGATGCAGCGGACAGGTGCCGGTATTTCTACTGGGTTTATTAGTCTATGGGACAACACCTTCGACGGCGTGGTGCATGTGCCGTTCGAGAATGAAACACTGCACTGCATCGTGACGGTGTTCTTCATGAAGTTGGACTAGCGGATTAGAAGCGAGGAACAAAACCAAGACAAACAAAAAAGAAAAGAGGCGGTGGGGTGTGGACTGGGAAAAGACATTGGTGGTTGCGTCTACTGTCCCCCTTCCTGCGCCAGCTTTTACCTCAGCGTGTTGGTTGGCGCCTTATGTAAACCAAGAAGAGAAGGAACGAACAAAGCAAACAAGAGACGGGCAATGATGGCGAGGGAACAAAATGGGGGACCAGTCGTGGGAGGAGGAGGAGTCGCTGGAACGATTGAATGTGTTCTTCTTGTTGCCCCACTATCACGGGAAGCAGCCGCTGCCTCCGCCGTTCCCGTTCCCGCCCACTGTCAATTGTCTCAGGGAGCTACGCACGATCCCTATGTGTCTTCCCAATACAAATGCTCTTTTCTCTGCATGCATCAGCGCTATTGCCCTTCTTGTTCTTTTCCAGTGGTCGGGCAGAGACGCAGTTTCCACACACACACACACACACACACACATTCTCTCTCTCTCTCGTTCACACACGTGTATATATATATATATATATATATATATATATATATATATACATATACACGATGTTTGTATGGAGGACGACGCGCCATTTGTTTGGGCAGAGGTCAGGTAACACGCTGCGACAATGTCATTCAAAGGCGCGGCTGCAGCATGGAAATGGCACAACGGCAGCGTTGCCGTCTGCTAAAGAAGCCCACAGCACGATGAGCGACGGGCGCGCATCTTCTTTGCATGACGCAACTGCCTCTTTTAGCGCAAGCCATCGTAGCGGTTTTCGGCAAGGGGACGATCTGCCCGCTTCGGTGGTGTCTCTACCTGACACCGATACACCAGACAGTGAACCCGGGGGAAGGCTGCAGTCCGCAGAGGAGCTCTTGCGCCGACGTGCGCAAGTGTTGTGCGTCGCCGCGGAAGCGGAACTCCAGGCTGAAGTGGAGCGAGACAGTCGTGATGGTGTGGCGGCCATTCCGCCGCTGCCGCCCTCCGGGTGGAAGGTGCAGCACCCGGCAGGATCCAACTTCTTCATAATGTCACGCACGCTCTATGGCGGCGCGGCATCGGCCGAGCTCAACACGCGGCGCTACCAAAGTGTGCACGATGTGTTTTTGCAGGCAGTGAAGAGGGGGCCAAAGCGGGAGCTGAGCCGAGATGCGCGAAAACACACCACTGGCGGTAGTGGTAGTGGTGGTAATAGTGGGGGCGCTGCAAATGGTGTCTCGCACTCCGACAAATCTCGTAAGAAGGTATTGATTGGGTACGATGCAGACCGCGGTCGTCGCTCGGTGCTTGAGGAGATGGGAGCCGCGCACGATAGTTGTCACGGAGTGGAGCGGGCCGATATGCATCTTACGGTGTTTGCGCCGTTTTATGTCTATGATCCCTCTTCACACGACCCCTCCGTCGACATCTGCGAATGGGCCGCCTTCGACCTACTCGTCCAAAAGACAGCGGCAAAGACAAACAGGAACACTGGCGAAAACCCACTCGATTCACTGCCGCATCTGGTGGAGGATGGCGCGCTCTGCATGTTTGTGCGACTTGCCAGCGTCAACAGTGAGATGCGAATCCGTTCTATTCAGCTACTCTCGCGCCGAGAGTCGCAAGCCCTGGCAGAGCACGCCTACTTTGGGCGAGGCGAGCCGATGTTTCTGGAATTGATGTCCCACCGCCGCCACACAGGCACAACATTTCCCCCACACCGCGCGGTTCAACGATATGATGATCCGTTGATGCACGCCAATCTCACACCGCACTCAGCAACAACGTCGTTGAAAGGCGCCTTTTCCGCTTCCATCTCCAACTCGTCAGGCGAGATGCGCAGTTCTGCCTATGAGCTGCTGGTTCACTGTTTTGATTCCGGTGGGGAGTATGGCCGCACGTTATGCTATGGCGGACCTTACGTGAGCGAGTTGTCAAAGGAGATGGTTGAGGCCTTGCAGGAGTATCTTCAGGGTGATCTTGGCATTTCGGCAGCACTCTGCGAATACGTCTGTCAGATGCAGTTCTTCTTGGAGCAGGAGGAGTACATGGGATGGCTTGGGCAACTACGGCATCTCGCTTCGGTTGCATCAAAGAACGTGTAAGGAGAAGAGTGAAGGAAAGCTGCTGCTGCTGCTGGTGGTGGTGAGTGCACTTATATACATATATATATATATATATGTATATTTGTGTGTGTACCTTCTCTTGATTTGCCTGTTGTTTTTTTTTTATTATTATTGTTGTTTTGGTTTTGGTTCATTGTATTGGCTGGCGTTTGTTTGGCAGTGAAGAAAGGCAAGAAAGAGGAACAAGTGGGGTGGTGGGGAGTGCGGCGGCACGCCATCATACACACGCACACACACAAAAAAAAAAAAATTTTTTTTGAAATAAAAACAAGAGGGATAGAGGAGGGAAGGAAGGTGTAGAGATTGACGACAAATGACGCACCTGATTAGCGAAAAGGAGGTGGAGGAGTTCCGTGAGATGTTCGACCTTGTGGACACCAACCACAGCGGCCGTATCTCACGCGGGGAGTTCTGTAAGCTCATGGAGACACTACGCCTTCGCCCTACAGAGGAGGAACTGGAGCTGTTGTTTCGTGATGCAGGTAATGATGATGCAAACAATGGGATTGACTTCGAGCGGTTTGTCGTCATGATGTCGAAGCGAGTGCAGTCGGATTACACGCTGGAGCAGCTGCGAAGCGCTTTCAAGTTATTTGAAACGGAGGACATGCCGCCTGGATATGTGTCGACAGAGGTGCTGGAGCACGCGTTGGTATCATACGGCACGGAGAAACTCACGCACGACGAGGCGACATGTCTGTTGGCCGCGGTAGACCCTGAAAAGACTGGCAGAATTAACTACATTGACTTTGTCTCCATGGTTGGCGGCAGCGATGTTTGAGCCATGCGTCTGGGGAGGGGGAAGGGGCAGCTGGGATGAGAAAAAGGGGGCACGTACTGGGGTGAAATGTTGCTACTCATTGAGCTTCTGTTTTGTTTGCTTGTTCTGTTTCGTTCTTTACCCCGTCGCCACCTTCTTTGCACGGAGAAGACGATCTGTAATGTACATCTATACGCGTGTGCGCATATCTTCCTGTCACTCCCACACTACATTGTTTGCCTGTGGGGTGGTGGTGGTGGTGGTGGTGGTTCCCGTCTATGGTGGGAAGCGCAAGTACCAACACCCTCTTTTTTTTTTTGGGGGGGGGGGGGGGTGTTGTTGTTGTTGTTGTTCCCTCTCTGAGTCTTCGAATGCTACGAACGAGGAGCGAGAGTTTTGCTTCTGTATTTGCTGCCGACTGATTGGGCTCCTCACACACCTTCTCTCTCGTCCTCTTCCGCCTTGCGCGCGACTGATGCTGCGGTGGGATGATCATCCACGAGGAAAGTGGAGGGTGAGGGTCGATGCAGAATTTAGCCTTCAAGGTGATGCGTGGCGGCGGGGCGTGGGGGAAGCGCACCTCCCGCATTGTTATCGCTCATGGACTTCTCGGCAGCAGCGCAAATTGGACGACGGCGGCGCGCCATCTGGCGGAGCACGAGCTTCTGCGCTCCAAACTACATGAGGTCATCATGCTTGACATGCGCAACCACGGCGACAGTCCGCATGCTTCGCGGCATACGAACGCAACAATGGCATCGGATTTGGAGGCGTTTATCTTGCAAATGCAGCAAAAACAACAGCAGACGCAACTTGTGGAGGGTGAGGCAGAACATGATGGGGCCATTGTACTGATTGGCCACAGCATGGGCGGTTTGGCGGTGATGTCTGCATTGCTGCGTCGTGCCAACGAGGCGCAGCTGCTGCTACCCAGCGCCGCAGAGCTCCAAGCGCGCTGTGTGCGCGGAGACTACTACGGCTGGCAGGATGATCAGGGCAATGCCCAAGAGATGCGCTCAGTCAACAGGACAATGGGCTTTCCCAGTAACTACCTCCTCTTCGACACGCTTTACTGCGCCGGCGGCGGCGGTGGTGGTGGAACCCCTTCAACGCCACACACGCAGGTGATGGGACAGAAAAAGACAGCCTCGCGTGTTGTCGCAGCCATCATTGTGGATATAACGCCGTCTGTGATTCTTGATACGCAATTCAAGCTTCCGCAAAGCGTCTCTGCAACCCTTGACGCCATGGCGGCGGTGGATTTATCGCGCGTGCACACCATTGCAGATGGCGCCGCAGAACTTGAACGCGCTGGATTACGTGAGAAGGCTATGCGGGACTTTGTTCTGACAAATCTGCGCCTAAACAGCCAATCAGGCGGGGCGACGTGGCGCTGCAACCTTCCAGTTATTCGAGCAGATCGCAAGCAAACAGAGCTGGGTCTTCGCAGCTGGTTCCTGGAAGCGGCAAATAGGGGAAGCGGTCCAGAGATCGATGGCAACCTTGTGGCTCCCACACGCTGCACAGTTCCAACCCTGTTTGTTTTTGGGGAAGCGTCTCCGTACAACAGTGCTGCGGAGCGAAAGTTGATTCATCATTTCTTTTCCAACGCTACACAAGTGGATGTGGCGGGAGCTGGTCATTTTGTTCACTATGAAAAGGTGCGTGAATTTCTCGCAGTCGTTGCACCCTTTCTGGCAGCACATCTGTAGCTGCAGTGGGAAGAGGGATGGCGGGCTTCTGCGGCACGCCTCAGTTTTTCTCCTATCCCTCCTCCTTGTGTCTAGCAGCATTGGGTGTAGAGGTGCAAATCGCGCGTGCGGATGTGTTTCTTTCTTCAGTCGCTTGGTTGTGGTATATTTTCAGTTGTTACCGCTCTTGTTTTATCTTCTCCTTTTCTTTTTTGCCTCTTTTTTTTTTGTTTTTTTGATCTTTGTATTGTGTTTCGTGGTGACTTTGGTGGTACTCCCCTCTGAGGTTCGTGTGTTTGTGTGTGGTTTGGTTGAGAGGATTCCGGTGAAGGAAGAGGAGGAGTACCATAGCCCCGTGCCGGGCATTTGGTGACTTGTGCATTAAAGATGACAGACAGCGAATCTGACGTGGGTGTCATTCACCTTCGCAATCGTCTGCTCGAACTTCTCTACAGTAGTGATGCCGTTTTCTCTGTGGATCAAATTGCACGCATTCTTGCCGTGGATGAGTCCCGCATCATGCATGAACTGAAGCGCGTTAATCATCATGACGTGGTGTACAAGGTTTCAGATGGCATCGTGCAGGTGCGATCAAAGAATCGCCTAAAACTACCAGATGCAGCCGGTGGTAGTTATTCTGGTGTCAGCGCTGCGGCGTGGGCTGCTGGTGGGGATGCTGGTGCACACGCGGTGACAGATACGGCGGAGTTTCAGTATGGCAAGTACGGCAGCGATGGGTATTGTGCTAACCGTGGCGCTCGCGCTGTCGCCTTGAAGAGTACGTTACGTAAAACGAGGTACCGCAGGACTGGCCCTGTGGACGCCGTGGGCAGCGTGGGGGGAGGCGACATGGGCACCGGTGGCAACGAGGACACATCGCCAAAAGGGCGCGTCGGGTACGTGTGCGTCGCTGACGAGTTTCGCCTTAGCGAGTTGGAGGCGCACTACCGGGCGCAGGGGTACTACACAAAATTTGACTTTGACGTCCTGCACGTGCGCTTCTCGGACAAGGAAATGAATGCGAAGGACACGCGTGCGGCCGCGGCAGCAGCAGCAGCCTCGCGGATTCATGGAGGTCGTGGCACGGATGGTTCCAACAGCAACAAAAGCAACTACGGTAGCAACACTGGTGGCGAGAAACCCAGCGATCGCGGAGCGGGAATCCTCACGAAAAGCCAGCGCAAGGCGGGCTTCGACCTTTTTGTTTTCGAGTACGGTGCGATTGTGTGGTGGGGATTTGACCAGCGCTTTTTCAAGATTGTGGAAAATGACTTTATGCTCCCCAATAGCCCCATCGCGCGGCACATGGTGAACCGATACCTAACGCAGATTGTCAGCGAAAACTACCCCGTCTGGTGCACCTACACCCTGGAGCGGAAGGAAACGTTGGTGCCGGATGAGGACTTCAAAGAACGACTGCTCTTTGATCACTTTCTCATTCCTTATGGCTGCGGAGACCTCGATACGAGTAATGTCAGCATGCTCTGTGCCTCACACGCCCTCGCACAGTCCGCGAAGATTGACTACCTTGAGCTCAAGGTGCAGGAGCTAACAGAGAGCTGCTCTCCCCTGCCACGTGAGTTGCGAGAAAAGGGCCGCGCAACCATCACCGAGAGGCGGCTCCTGCAGTTACGTGGCGAGGTGCTCTCGTATCGGCTGATGCTGAAAAGTGGCTCAAACCTCATGGACGAACCCGACTTCTTCTGGGAGAATGCGTACTTGAAGCCAGTGTTTCAGGCGACAAAGGAGTACTTTGAGATTTCAGAGCGTGTGGAGGCGCTCGACAACAAACTTGATGCCGCAAATGAAATTCTGTCAATGCTCGCGGAGGAGTTTTCACAACGTCATGGTGCACGTCTCGAATGGATTGTTATTTGGCTCGTCTTTGTGGAGGTTATCATTGGAGCGCTGGAACTTCTCATCGAAATGAAACCATGGTTCTATCGAATCTCTTAAGCGGCAGCAGCTAGCAGTGGCAGAATTCAGATTAATATACGAAGAAATGGAACCCCAACACAACTAAGAGGGCTGAAGAAAAATGATACCTCGTGGGGTTTCGCCCACCCACACACCCACACACACACACGCACACCTCCAGAAAGAAAGAAAGAAAGAAAAGAAAAGAAGTAAAAAAAAAAAAAAAACAAGCGATAGTCGAACAGGAATGGAGAGGTGGAAGAAAAGTAAAGAGGGAGTGAAGAGTAGGAGGAGGAGGAGGAGGAGGAGGAGGAGTAGTAATCGATTTCTTGTTGCAAGCGTGTGGGGTGTGAGGCACTCGTATGCGCATATACATGCACACCCCCATATATATGTATATGTATGTATACATGTGGGTGGATGGATATTTGCGGGGAGAGAAGGAAGCTGATGTGTGTTGCCGTGCATGAGCAGACTGGGGAGGGGAGGGTGGGGGGTTTGCACCTTTCCCTCTCTTTCTGTCCTTCTGTCTGACTGTCTGATTGTGTGTGCGAACTTAAGACGGAAAATATAAAGATGGGTTTGGGATAATGGCAGCACACATGCCTCTTTCACTTCTTTAGTTGTCATGGTTGTTGTTGTTGTTGTTCTTCATCTTATTGCTCTCCCACATCCCACTCCCTTTTTTTTTTTCGCTCTCTTTCTCTCTGTGTGTGTGTGTGTGTGTGTGTCGAAAGGTGTAGAGCAGCCCGCCGCTTGTGTGGAGCAGCGAAATTTGGACACGCAAGACCGTCTAGTACAAGAGAGAGGAGGTGTCATTTTTTGGTTGATTGGTTGGCGATAAGGCGTGGGTGGCGGGTTGATTCAGCGGGGCGAATGATTATCCCCGTCCGCTGCTTCACATGCGGCAGTGTCCTGGCCGATAAATATCTCTTGTACCTTGACCTCGTGGCAGAAGGCGTGTCGGAAGAGGCCGCACTAGACGCATTTAACTTGCAGCGCTTTTGCTGCCGCCGCATGTTCCTCACCCATGTTGACTTCTCAGACCTTCTGCTCAAGTTCAACCCTGCTGACTCCAGTGTAATGATTCAATCGACTCCCATGCATTAGCGCGGCTAAAGGCAGGGGGGTGGGGGGCCACTAGGCCTCGTGCATGTGTGCGCAGATATATATATATATATATATCTATATTGTGATGGGAACCGTGTCCCCGTTTCTTCCCCCTGTGTGTGTGTGTGTGTTTTGTGTTCTGCTTCAGACTCTGCACATTATAAATATATATATATATATATATTTATTTATTCTCGCTTGTTTTTGTTTTGAATTCGCGCCGTCACCATATACACGAAATCGAATAGGAAAGGGAAATGCCCGCCGCTTCTGCTTCCGCCTCCGCTCATGCTGCAGCGACCCAATCCGTGTTTCCCGTCACACGTGCGCGCGTCGACCATAAGCGAAAGGTCGGTCTTGCAAATGCCGTAGCGCAGGGACGCCTGTTGTACCGTGTGGGCACCATGAGCGAGAGCGAGCTAAACGGGGTGCGCCGTCTCGCCAGGGATGAGGTAGACCTGCACAGCCTGCATCGAGCGAAGGAGGATGCGCGGCGACGGGAGGCGTCAAAAACTCGTACGAACCACTGGCCAGACACAGTTCTGGCAAAACAAGAGGCGTTCCTCCTTCGACGAGAAGCGGAAAAATTGGAAGAGCAGCAGCGCAAGGAAACACTGCTGGAGCTAGAGGCACTACAGGTGGAGGAGGAGCGACGACAAAAGCAGACGAGACTGGCGTTGAAGCTTTTAGAAGATGATCCGCGCGGTCGCAATGTACGTAGCCTGACGATGCTGGACACGGCGCTGAAGGATCGCGAGACACAGATTGCCTTCAAGGAGCACCTCAGGAAAAAGGAGGAGGAGGAGAAGCGTGTGGAATGGGAGATCATGCAACGTGGGAAAGACGAGTATCTTGTGAAGGAGCAGGAGGAGAAATTCAACTCTCGTGCACGCAACGTGGCCGAGAAGAACAGTCATCTACTGCAGATGCAGTTTCAGATTGAGGAACGGAAGAAGCTGCGGGCGGAAAAGAAAAAGGCTCGCCAGGAGGTGGAGCGCGACGCGGAGGAGGAGGTGCGGGAGAACGAGGCGGCCGAGGAGGAGGAAAAAAAGAAGGTGGAAGCCATACACGCATACAATCGAAGCATAACGAAACCCGCTGTCACGAAGCACGATCGTCTCCTGCAGCGCATTCAACGCGATGAACACGACGAGGTGGAGCGTGCCATTCAGGAGGAAAAAGTTGAGTCATTAAAGCGTACCGTCATTGAGCGGATAAAGAAGAAGCGGGATCACTTTGAGAAGTGCAAGGCGGAGAGCACCGTGTCGCACATAGAGGAGTCCGAGAAGATGCGGCACAAGGAGCGCACGCAGAATGTATTTGAGTGCCGTGGCACCAGCATGATCGACCATATGACAGCCTCCGAGGACCGCCAAAAGCAGCGCGCAATGGCAGAGCGGAAGCGTCTCATAGAGGAGTCGCGGCGTGCTGCCGAAGGTATTGTGGAGGAGTTGCCACAAGGTGTGCAGCGGGCGGCAGTGCACCGTGCGGGTTTTATGAACGATGATGAGGCGCGCGCGTATCAAGAGGAGATGCGTGGACATCCAGCGCGGCTGCTGGCGGAAAAGGAAGCGGAGGCCGCACGGCTCCGGGCGGAAGCGGAGTTGCTGCAGCGCATTAACCTCCTGCAAATGAAAGAGAAGAAGGAGAACGAGCAACGAGAGGCAGATGCGGATGCGGAGGCGCAAAGACGGCGACAACAGACAATTGAAGAAGATGATCTGCGCTACGCCGAATATGTGAAATCGCAGCTGCCGCCCGACATGGACCCATACCTGTACGAGAAGGCCATCCAGCTCCGCTACTGAAGTGACTCCCAAACGGAGTCAAGTCTTCCAGCTGCAGACTGTGGCAGGGGAATGCGTATGCGCACAAGTTCCCCCACCCCCCCACCCCCCAGCGTGCATGCATGCATGCACGCTGACAGAAGAACGAAAACAAACACAAATTTTGTATACGTGACTGAGTGAAGGGTTGAGTGTAGTTGTGGATGCCAAAATGTGGCATGTATATATACATGCATACATACATGTATGTGTGTGTGTTCCGCCACCACCTGATGTATTCGTATTTGTGGGGTGTGGACACTCCAATGCGCACGCCTTTGCGTCTGCGCGTGTGTTTCACTCCTTTTTTTTAAAAAAAATATATATTTCTTTTTTTTTTTGGTCTTTTGCGGGAGAGGGGACGCGGCATTTGGTTCATTTGTTTGTCTGACGACTCTTCACACGCGTATGCATTTCACACACCTCGTAGCTCCACGTGACACCCCTCACATTCTCAGCTTCCTCCCCCCATCCTTCTCGTCTTTGTTTTTCTTCCGCGCGCGCGCGCGCCTCTTCGCACCCCCTCCCCCCCCCCCTGATACAGTAGAGGAGTCTTGCGTCCCGGCGTGCTGAGACGGACGAGGTGGTCATCATCGCAAACTGCAGAAGCGGGCAGCCAGTGGGCGGTAGTGGTGCATACAACAATACAAGAATAAGCGAAGGCATTTCTGTACATTTATAGACGGCAGGGAGGCCCATTACCACACGCGCTGCGAGTGAGAGCGGAGGCGAGGATCCCGAAGAGGAAGTGACATATTTGCATTGGGTCTTCTCTTCTCCCGCGCTCACTCTCGCTTTTGTGTGTCCACCTGCGCTGGCCCTTTGCCCCCAACGCACGCGCGTCGGTTTGATTCGAAGTTTTTGTTGTTGCTAATATCGTTTTCTTTTTTTTTTTTGTTATCGAAGCAAAAATAGAAAATTCAAACAAAAATAAATTAAATAAAAAAAAAAAAGAACAGAAGAGAAGAGGAGAGGAGGAGGAGGAGAAGCAGAAGGAGGGGCACGTAGTCGGCCTTGTTTTTATCGAACTTTGCGGCGGAACCTAACGACTAGGGAAGAGGAACAAATTTCCTCAAACAACAACAACAACAGTTTAAAAAAAAAAAAAAGAGTGAGTGTGTGTGTGTGAGTGTGTGTGAGTGAGTGTGTGTGAGTGTGTGTGTGTGAGTGTGTGTGTGTGAGAAACAGTTGGCCCGCAGCGAGGCAAAACAAACATCAATGGGGATGGTGGGACGTGATATGAAGCGTGGCAGTGCTGGAGGGCAGAGTTGCGTGCTGCGAGGCACGTGGAGGGTGAGGATAAATCGGTCATCATCCGCCTCGCTCCCATTCACGTCGCCACGCAGAAGTTTCCACGTGATGCTGCTGCTGCTGCTGCTGCTCGTCCTTTCTGCCCACACCACGCGTGCCTCGGTCTCGGGTGTCACGTCGTGGTCATCCATGGATGAGAGCATCGGAGATGAAAATACCTTCTTCGCCCCGTTCTTTGCAGACGGCAACATCACGACGTATGTGGAAATGGTCCCCGCCACTGCAGAACTTCGATTACGGAATTCCAGCGGTACAGTCTACTACCGCTACGCTTACGAAGGGTTTTCTTCCTGTGGAAGTCCCACGGGCGTCACATTATTCGATGGAGGACCAAGGGTGTTGATTTTCTGCGGTGAATCGAACTTCTATCTCGCTGTGTTCTTGGATGAGAACCATGTGGTTCTCCGTGTGCAGCGGATCGACACGACGGAGATATTCTTCTCATCCAAGGCGCCGCATCCGTCTCCACTGGTGGTGGTTCGTGGTGAAAGCTTCGAGTCGCGAAACGACTTGGTGCTCGTTGTCTCCACGAGGGGCCGGGAATTCTGCTTTGGGATGTATGGGGTGAAGACGCAGGAACTCAAGTGCCAGGGGAATCCCATCACAGATCTTTTCTTATCGACGTGGGTGGCATCCACAGATGCTGAGCCAGATCCCAAGACGTACTTTCTCGTGGAATCCCATGTGTCATCAAATGTCGAGCTGAGCAGTTACTACATTCCGACTTTTGTATCTGATGTTGCACCAAACGCGACATGGTCGTTTGTTGCGGATGTCTCCAGCAAGGTGATGCGTACCAATGTGAATGACCACGACAGCTCAACACCCCTTGTCGCATACGTGCAGTCCATCATGGCCGACACACTAAAGCTGATGGTTTCTGTGATTAACATTGATACGTTGGAGAATGTGAAATCGGGGGCAATCAACATTGGGGCTTCTAATGTAGTTCCTTCTGGTGTTACGTCTGCATACATGACGGTGTCTGACAGTACGCAGCTATTACTGGTTCAACTGACTGATCTCATAGTGGCTATCAACTACAACAACCTGCCAGAAGAAGTAACACCAGCGTGGGTAGTCGAAGTGAAGACAACCACTGGACTTCTCTTTTTGCCTCTACGTGACTTGAACGCCAACAGGGGTGAATGGCATCGTCTGCAGCGTTCGCCGTCCTTCACCGACTACAACCCATACCACGTGATTCGTGCAACAAGCTTTCGTGCCATTGTGGCACTAGCGAATGTGTCGACGTACTCTCTTTTGGATGGCACTATCACCTCGAGTTACGCTTCCGCATGGAGTCCGATGCAATTTTGTGGTACTGGTGATCGCATGGTTGCCATCACTGCCTTCGAGTCATCCATGGCGTACCTTGGCTGTGATGCAACTGGTCAGTACGAGCTGACGGATCTTTCCACGGGTAAATCGTATTACCCCATCACTTGGCCCTCGGTGGTACGTTCCCCCACGGACACATTTGGTTATATTAGCGAAGCGGGTCGTATCACCTTGGTAAACAGAGCAGAGACTGTGGGTGTGGATTTACATCCATTGCTACTGTACAGTTCATCCGTCAGAGTGAATCAAAAGCAGGAATCGGCAGGTGCGTATTATCGTGGCCGCGTTGCCATGGTGACGGCGAATATCACATCAGACGATCAAATGTTGTTTTCGTACTATGTGCATGAAAAGTTTGTGGTAAATGGTGGACTGGAACCCATGGCTCCAGTTTCTGCTCCAATACCCCTGGATAAGGCGGAGGAATCTGGAAACTCATTTGTTGCATTTTTTGGTTCCGGCAAGCGGTACATTGCCGTCTCGACAACCCCTGGAATTCTCTCCATTTTCTCGTCAACGGACGGCACAAGGCTGCCAGATGTGAATCTTAGCAGCTGCGTCATTGATGGGGAGGAGGAAGCGGCACCCGTCTCGTTCATGAAATCTGTGAAACATCATGGAAGCAGGAGCAATTATTATGTTGTTCTCGGCGGATCGTCGACGTGCCTCTTTGAGGTGAACGATACTCTGATTCCCCGAATTACACTGCTTCAAACTGCTCGGAATGGTGTTGTCATTGGGACAACGGCGTACAGTGGGTACACGTACACCACCTCCAACCTAGCATTGCAAGCGTTTACGAGTTTTTTCAGCGAGCAATCCCGGTCTGTGTACACCGAGATTGGTATTGATGCCTACGTTGTGGGGTCAAACGTGTTTGTTTATGTGAAGGGCAAAACTATTACATGTCGTAGTGTTCGAAGTGATATAATTGTGTGGACGCAGCAACTTCCAAACGCGTATCAAGGCCCTGTTGTGCACATGACATATTACAATAATACAGTGTTTCTGGTGGACCAGCGTACCATCTACCGTTATAATGTGCAGCACCATGAGAATGAAGATACCTCCTCACGTGTGCTCTTTCAGACCACCTTGCGTGATGCCACCGCGACTCTGAGTGGAGCAGGGGTGGGGCAGGGTATCGCCGTTCTCTACTCAACCTCAGGACTCTACGCGTATGACGCCGTCACTGGTGAAGAGCTGTGGACGACAATACCACGGACAAGGAAGATTCCCAAGGGGGGAAATGTTGAAGTGCTTCTGTACTCCCACGAAGATGCCGATGATAGTGGCGATTTGTCGAAAGGCCCCGGGTACATTGAAGTGCGTATGAGATCCACTGAAGAACGGGAAAGACAAATCGTGGATGTGTACAGCCAGGAGTCAGGTGCGGCACTCACAAGCGCGTCTGGGACAACAAATGAGCTCCAGGGCCCAGTCATTTGGGGCAACAATTACGTTGCCTTCTCATCAGATGTAGATGGCGGAATGGTGAGCTTCCGCGCCCTCAATCTGTCGTATGTAACCCTCACCGAACAATCAAAGCGTCCCCTTGATCCGATCACGGATGTATTTGTTCCAGGTGAACCCCCAATCATTCCACTGCCACCACGTCTTCCGCGTGGGGATAATTTAATGTCCGGTGCGCCTCCAATGATATTTTCATTGAGTGGTGATGCTTCCCTGATTTCAGGGGATCGTACGCGAGGGATTGTCGGGAGCATCTCAAACAATGGTGAGAATCTCCAGTTTGATATAAAATGCGTCAATGTGAAGAATCCGAATGGGGAGCCAATACGTGCGTGGAATTTCTTAAGTGGGCCTTCCATTTCCCCCGTCAAATTCGTGGAATATGACACGAATTATTTTATCATCCTCACAAACGCCAGACTGCAGTTTTTTTCCTGGTCAACCTGTGTGGAGACTGGCCCGTCGCAGGTGTTGACTGGTTTTTCCAACGCCGTCCCATCCTTCATCAGTCGCCCGGATGCAAATCAGTGGCTTTTTCTCGGCGGTGAGCGGGTGACTGCCTTGCAACCCTCCTCTGGCAGTATGCTTTGGCAGACAGCCGTGGGAAACTGTCGCACTATACGGCTTTCAAGCGCATACATTATCTGCGATGGAGATGAAATATATGTCCTTAGCGCAGTAAACGGTGAGGTGCTGTTTTACGATTCAGTTGTGGGCTGCATTGCCCCTGCGGGATATAACTTTGGCGGTGTGGTGCGCAAGGGTAATGCGTACAAGGCTGTTTTCTACTCCTCCTCAGACAAACTGTTTGAGTGGGAGATCAGTATTCCGGATATTTCTGGGGATGTCGTGACAGCAATTTCTGGGAAATCGAGCACGAATGTTGTAGTGTTCTTTGAATACCAGGCGATTTCTCTTACGTTTGATCCATCTGCGCAGAGGGCGGCTGTAATTTGGAGCAGTGACCTGAATGGCGAGTCGCCTGAGCGTGGTGCAGCCGGGTATGTGGTTGAGAACGACGCTGGCATTGTGGTCGGCACGTCCAACGGCATTATTATACTGGACGCTGTAACAGGGAAGGCGTTTACGAATATTTCCCTCCCGAGGCGCTTCAATAAGGAGACGAAGGAGGTGCAGATGCTGGGTATCGTGAAGGTGAATAATAACGGTCTCTACGGCTTCTCCTGGAACGGGTATGCAGCGTTGGTGCGATGTACCCGTGACACGGCCAATGCACTTTTTGCCTTTGGTTTTGGCCAGATCCGACAAACCCAAATATCTGCCGGGGGCCAGTTTCTTGTCGTTAGTGGGGGAGGCACATCCGGCATTGTGCCACTCGAATCCGTCTACTGGGGAGCCCCGTTCTCTATGGCTTCCCTCAGTTCGAATGAGAAAGGCGTTTTTCTGGCAGGTTGGGACCAGCGAAACAAGGTGGGTGTAAACCTGGTCACTGCTTCACCAGATGGTGAGGGGGATAACTTCCTGGTTCAAAATGAAGTCGACATCAAGGCCTCATTTCCCACACAAGGAAGCTTTGTTGTCTTTCTTGGTGCGCAATCCATCAGCATGGTTAACGGAGTGAAGGCATCAGCCATGACCACCACAATGTCCTCTGCGTGTGCGGGCGCAACTCTGAGGCTGGTTTCACCTGGTGACGCCACGGGGGGGTATTCGATTGCATGGTACGGCGCACCGTCACGGGACTGCATCTTCACTATTCCTCAGCGAGCGATTTTACCCTCGTTACTGGATAATTTCAAGGCAAAGTACGTGGGGGTGACAAATGTGCGGTATGGCAGCAGTTTTGGTCTACTCACATCGGGGGAGCTGATCTCTGTCTCCTACAGCGGTGCGATTCTTGCCACGCGAGCTTTGAATAATGCAGTATATTTCTCATCAATCTCGTCACCTGACACTGGACGAGGCATTTTTGTTGTCATCTCTCAGGGAAACTTGGTGAACTGTTACCAGGTGGATAATTTATTGCCGGTATGGAATTACACCTTGGGCGCAATGTCATCTGCTCCTGTGACATATTACAACGAGACCATCTTTGTTTCAAGTGAGAGTGGCCCCTACCGCCTGAGTCTTCTTGAGTTTTCGTATCCATGTCCAGATCGAGCCTTGTTCCACGTACCTCGCCAGCGAAGCGCTGGCCGTACGACGCTCCACACGCAAGTTGTGGTGAATGAAGAGTACGCCATTGCCTTTGTGACCACCTATCAGACGTTCTACGCCTTTCACGCCTTCACAGGTGTTGTGTTGTGGCAACGACCGGAGTTATATGGTGTGAAGCCTGTCGCAGTGATTCGTGACGGCTTGCTCCTGGTTGCCAGTAACGAGAGGAACTCCGTGTTGTTCCTAGACCCCTTCACCGGCGACACCCTGCTTTTCTTCGCAAATCTTGGGAATCCAAACGCTGAGATATTTGTGCACCCGGATAAACAAACTGTCGCGTTTGGTGGTGACATGTCTACTGTAATCAATATCTCGAATTACGCTGCCATTTTTAGTGTGGTGAAGCCAAATCTGCCCAAAGTTCAGAATCTGCCGCCACCGTACAGGCCATACAACTATGCACCTACTGATAGTCCAAATGATTGCAATGTACCAAATCATAAAGGCTTGCCTATCACGACGACGTTGGGTGAGGAGTGGATCTCCGGGCCAAGCTACGGCCTAGAGGGCGCCACACAGGCCGTCATCGCTCTTGCAAATCAAGAGAACTTTGGTTGGGCAGCATCATTAAAGTATCCGTTCCTCTACATTGCGTATGTCGTGGATGGCACCTTTGTGCAGCCACATGTGATAAAAATCGACGAAAAAGATTGCACTCGTCTTAACTTGTACCTCTTAAGCGCTCTGAGAGTCTTTTTTGCTGTCGGTTGCAAGTCCAAAACGTTATACTACGACAGATATGGGTGGTTGGCTGGGAATGTCTCTCATGTCGCAAGGGACGAAGTATCTGTTGTACAAAAAGGGAGTGGATACTTTATAAACTCTGACAACTATGTGGATGGTGTGGATTTGTCTTCGTTTGTAAAATTGCCAAAGTCCTCCAACAGTGTGGAGTGCAAGGGGAAGTATGACTTGATTTCTCTTTCTAAAATCTCGGTTATCCTGCTTGTGTGTGATGGTGTTGGCATCGTGAGTATTCACCCTTCCACGTTGGAAGCAAAGGGTGCCGCCATTACTCTCGGAGAGAAAACCAAGGTGAATGTTCTCTCGTTTGATGTGGATGAGGATCTTAATGTCGGCATCGCGTGTGGCCGAAACGCGTCACATATTCACATGGTAACCTTTGCGCTTTCCAACATGTCTATTATCATGAGACACGATGAAGCAGCGCCGGAGGCACCTCTTTGTGGTATTCGTTACCCGGGGAAACCCAAATCGTCTGAAGCGTTCTTTGCGCTTGCGTTTAAAAACGGGTTCAAAACGTGGCGCGTGGCGAAGGGTGGTGCAGCCAACAAATCAGAGAATATTCCAAACTTTTCCCCCGCAGCAATTTCAAATAATGGTGTGTTGTATATGGGCACCGGGTACGACTTCTATTTCCGAGGGTTTGATAGCTCTAACAGTGCGCTGGTCATTGAAGCACAAGGGCCAGTTGCAGGGCACATGCTGGTACGTGACCTCAACACTTCAAAAGTCACCTCATCGGTTATTATTTACGGAGACGGCTTCAGCTTCGCGGTGGATACCATCCAGAACATTCCAAGACCGTTGTGGGGTGGAAATGGATTCACCCAGTTTGACGCTGCAAAGCGCTACACTTCTGGTAGCCCATTTGTGTACACCGTAGCCAAGGATCAATCCCTCATTGGTTTAACAGTTGCGAGAGTGGCCTTCGCTGCGCAAGGGATTTTCCAGATGCAAACGGCTCTCGTCAACCGGGAGCCTCGAGTGTTTTTATCGCAGTCTGGAACAATTGGTTGCCTGGACTCTAAAGGCACCATCCTTTGGAATGTTGGCTTTACCAACCCCACTGGTCAAATGAGCGTCTTTAGCCCCGTTGTGTTGGATACATCTGACTATTTATTGGCCTCTGGGGGTGGTCGTTCAGTTGCAATCGTCAACAAGCATACAGGTGGCGTTGCAAAGACTCTCCCGCTGGACACATGTCGAATTTCTCCCACCCCGACCGAATCAAAAATCATTGTCAATGGAACCTTTGTCTTTGTCGCGCTAGAGGGATGGTCTTGCGTGCATATTGTCGATCTGAACGTAGTGGTCACAAATGGAAACCCCGTCGTGCGTGCAGTGAAGACACTGGAGGTGGAGGGGTTGCCGAGTGGGATGAATAGTGATTTCCCTATTCTGGCAAACGTTGGGTCCGGAAATCATCTTGTATTCGCCGCGGACACACCAGACACGGACGGGAGGAATCACACTTTTGTTGTTTACCGCGTCGATGACCTGCAATCTGCGTTATGGACGCGTCTATGGGCTGCCTCTATTCGCGTCGACACGGGGCGCACTTCCACCTACGGCTACTTTTTGTACACTGTCGTTGGGCCAGCGCTGAACGTTTATGATCTTCTGACTGGGCGGTATGTGTGGGGCTACATCTTTGATGCGGATATTGCTGCTCCGGCTGTTGGTGCAGATCGCTCGATGCATATTCTGACATTGACTGGAGTGCACTCTCTCCGGACAAATTTAAATACGCCTTGGTCAGAACGTCAAATTGGAAACCGCAGTCTAGCGCAGCCCATCTCGGGATCGTTGCGAGATGTTTTTGGACCGCTACGCACGCCATATGGACTTATTGTATTCTCTTATTCTGATAGAACTTTAGCCCTGGAGCACAGCAGGGAGGCAGTCCAGCTGAAGCAGAGCTGGATATCGGAAAAATCGATTGCTCGTCTCGGTGTGTCATATTTGACCAAAACTGAAGCGTTTGGACTCTTTGATAGTAACTCTGGCACAGGCCTTTTGGATTTGACAAGCGGCAAGATGATGTGGCTGGCCGGCATATATCCGTCAAATGGTTTAACCAACGGAGTTGTGTTTGGTGACAACTTATTTGTCTGCTCCTTTGTGACAGACTTCCCCACCTGCCGCAATGTCTCAACGGATACGCTGACGCCAAGGCGTCAAATGGAACTCTATTCATATGATCCAGAGCCGATCGAGACCACACCGAGCGACTGGACGCCCATTTACCCAGGGGGTGGCGGTGACAAGCCGTTAAAACCAACACCGCGCTGCATTTCATTGATGCACGCTTTCATCCCTCCATTTTCAAACTGCGTCCAGCTCGCATTGGATACAATTTACCCCCATGGGCGAAGCACAGCTTTGACTTGTCCTTCCGACCTCCTTCACGTATATAAATGCAGGGCCCACTTGCAAGGGTTGGCTGACGCGTGTCTCGATGTTGTCACGTACATGTCGGAGCACTGGAAACGACAGACAATGGATGCAAGTTTACCTTTAGGCCTGTGCAATCACTCAGAGGTAGTAGTGCGCTGCGGCACGAGTAACTATACAAAGATAGAAGAAACCTGCTTACTTGCATCACTAGAATTTACCCTTAACGGCTACGAAAACCCGATTGGGTACAGTCTTGAGTTCCCGTTGAAGACATTCCGATTTGTCTCGCCACCGTTAAAAGTGAACGCCGGCGCCATTGTGGGTGGTGTGATTGGAGGAGCTCTGTTGTTGGCCATAATTGCTGCCCTGGTGGTGCGCTTTATCCGGCGCAAGAAGCGTAGTCGGGACGCGCGCTTCTTTGACGATGATGACATCGAATCTAACCTGCTGGAAAAGGAGAAGATGGTGGAGCCTATGGTCGAGCTCCGGGGAGGCAGCCTTCTGCCAAGCTCAAAGGAAAGCTCTATTGACCTTCTTCGTGTGGGGCCGCGTGCGCTCCCACCAAAAGTACTACAGGAAGGGGCAGATGCATCTGCAGATGCGGCCGCATTGGCGGGCCCAAAGAAGATGCCGGCGCGGATGCCGTTGAAAATGCCGAGCAAGGTGATGGCAAAGAAGGGGTTTGGTCCAAAGATGCCACCCGCGTCCTCGTCTGCAAGTAAACCCCCCGGTGAGAAGGTGATCGACGTCGATGACATTTAAACCCACACTTTGTTGGCGGTCTGCATTTTTCTTTCTCTCTTTTGTTTTTTGTTTTTGTTTTGAAGGGAGAAAGCGAAGGAGAAGGAGAAGATTGTGTGTGTTTGTTTGTGGTGAATATAAAGATAGAGGGTCGTGAGAAGCAATTAAGAAAAAAAAAAAAGGGGGGAGGGGTGAGTGGTGGTGGTGGTGGTGGTGGTGGTGGTGGTGCCGAACGAGAAGCCGAATGTGTTGTATTGGACTTCTTCTATCTTTCTATATTCGTGTGTGTTGTCCCTCGCTGCACGAACTCCAATCGGTCGTCTCGTCCACTTTTTCTTTTTTGTTTGTTTGTTTTTTTCGTGTGAGTGTGTGATTTATGTACATTAAAAAAAGAAAAAAAGAGAATAATAATTCACGAGGCACATCAGGCCGGAACGGCGGCGGCGGCGGCGGCGGCGGGGGCGGGGGGGGCGGGGAGGCCCAACTCATCACGAGCGGCGTGTCGTTTCTGTCTTAACACGGCCTCTTGTGGCGTTAAAAGAAGAATGAGGGGGAAGCGGGCGTGTTTTTGTGGGCTTCGCCGCACAACTCCTCGTCCACGACTTGTTGTTTGTTGTACATTCACCCACTACATGTTTTCAAAACACCTCTTTTTTTATTATTAATATTCCCTTTGGCCTCTTCACCCCTCCCCTCCCAACACGCCCGACCCCTCCGCGCGCGTATACCCGCCGCTCTTCCTTTCATCTCACTGTAATGCATCCATGTATGTGTTTTTGTAATGTGTGTCTTGTCCAACGCTTCTCATTCTCATTTCTTTTGTTTTGTTTTGTTTTGTTTTGTTTTTGTTTTTTTTTTTTTTTTTTGGGGGGGGGGGGGGGGGTTGGGTTTTGGTT
>JASANX010000904.1:0-15628 GCA_030849745.1 Trypanosoma scelopori | reverse complement strand
TTCTCTTTGGATTTGATGCGTCGACGTCTATCCCCTTGTTTCGCTCCTGTTGGACACATCGCGTCCCGAATGGGTGTAGTTTGATTCCATGTGTCGCGCGCACACACACACACACACACACACACACACCGGGGAGGGGCGTGGGACCCTCTTCGTACGCTGCTGCTGCAGGTCCCACGTGTGTCGCCCCCATTTGCGTTTCCTCCTTTTTGTTTGTTTGTTTTCACTTTGTTTCTCCTTTTCCTTTTTTGTTGTTGTTGTTTTTCTTGTCTTGACTCTCTCTCTCTCGTCACTGCCGCCTCGTGCGCAGTTCCGTTAAGGTGGAACTTGGCGCCCGCCTTCGATACTCCCACGTTCAGCCTCTGACGCACAGACACCCACACGTATAGTCAGACGTGCACACACACGTTGAGAGCCTTCAGTCGCCATTCACTGGACGCGAACGAACAGAGGAGAGGACAAGAGGAAAAAAAACGAGAGGGAAATATATATATATATATATACTATCATCATCACCATCATCATCACCGCCAATAACATCACTTACAACAATAGTTGCTGAAAACGGGGATTGTCTGTGCTTTGGTGCGCGCGCATCGTCGTCGTTGTTGCTCCCCCGTACAAGATCCAGGAAGTAGCAGTAGTACTAGGAGGAGGCACCTGGTAACGGGGGTGGTGGGGGGTGAGCGGGAGGGAACCAAAAAGGATTTAAGAAGGAAAGGGTAGTAGTGGTAATGCAGATCGGGAGGAGCAACGCTACCGCCACTGCCACGGCTGCTGGCCCCTCTGGTGGACGTCATACGTCTTCGCTTGTCTTCCCCTTCTCATCACCCGGCTACGTCCCATCGTCTACCACACGAATTGTCGTGGCGAACGAGTCCAGCAGACAGGCATCGACGAATTTTGATGCAGATGCAGTTCGTGTTGATGACACGCTGAACAGGACATCAAATTCCGAGGCGCCGGCACAGCGAGTATCGCTGCCTACTTACAGGGCGCTCTTTGGCTCTGCGCTCGCGCCCGACGAGTCCACAATGGGCCTCCCCTTATCCGCGTACCGAGACAGCCTCATCTCGCGGATGCAGGGAGATGAATATGTAGGAGTGAGGCCGTCCATACAAGACGAGCTATTGGTGTCGTGGCGGGACAGGACACCGTACAACAACAACAACAACAACAACAACAACAACAATGACAGCAGCAACAGCAACGTCAATGATCGCACTCGGAGATATTGTATCACTGCTCCACCAGCCAATGCGACGGTGAATTACCCGCCCCAATCTTCGACCTCCCTCTATGCACCAGTTGCTTCATTCAATCACCGCCCGTTGTGGGCCATGGAGCCTGTCTTGTTTTCAGAGTTGGAGCCTAGCGGTGACGGTGGAAGTACCACCCAGTCAACAGGCTCCAGCATCCTTGATGCCGCAACGCGGCGGCGGCGGCAGCGGCAGCGGCAGCAGCAGCAGCAGCAACAACAGCAAGAGCAGCAGGGGAAAGACACCATAAGAAGCGGCGGGACTTCGGATTATATTCTCACACTTGGAGATATTTCGGCACCTTCTCGTCATGTGGATCCATACGCACAGGTAGCATCAACAAGCTGCCAAAGAGTTCTGCAGACTGCCGTACTCTCTCCACGGCAACAAAGCGCCTCCAGCACTCTTACACCCACAGCAAATGGGTCACATCTTGCCCCTTTCTTAATGGGAGGACCGCCTTTTCATCATCACCATCTTCATCATCATATCATTGGGTCCGCATCATTATTACCACCACCACCGCCGCCACCACCACCGCCACCGCCCCCTCCGCCACCTCCACCGCCATACTTGCAGCAGCAGCAGCAGCAGCAGCGATACCAGTATCAACATCAGCAGCGATACCAACATCAGCAGCGGTACCAACAGCAGCAGCAGCAGCAGCAGCGGCGACAGCGGCATCCTCGCGAGAGCGCCACCGATGCAGAGGACCAGGCAGATGTTGCGCCAGCGCGACAAAGATTACCGCGCGAGGAGGCCGATTTTTGGGAGTTGTTTGAGCGACTAGCTCAAACGCCAGGTAGGAGACAGCATCGCGTGGCACCCAGCACGGGTGTGTTGAGGCGTGCTGTGCATGGCCGTCTGGCACACAACCTTCCCTCCACTGCATGGCCTCGTCCTGCTCGTCGTCTCGACGACTTGGCACCTCCCGCGCTACCGCTGCCGCTTTTCCTTCCGCGCTCCGGGACGCCGCCGCCACCACCACCGCCACCGCCACTGTCGCACCCTCTGGCGCGGGATGCTCATACCCCTCGAACTCAGCTGCACTCGCCCATGGACCGACGCGTTCCGCGGATGGGGGATGGATATGTGTTCGAGGCTGCATTTGCCCCTGACGTAGATAATATGTCTTACGAGGAGCTCCTGGATCTGGCGGAGCGCATTGGGAGAGTCGAACGTGGTGTGTCCCGTGATCGGCTGCAGCAGTTGCAGGTGGTGCTACAACCATCTCATTTTGGACGGAAGTCGCCGTGCGGAAATACGGAAGCGAAAAATTTGCCGACATCTCCGCATAGGCAAGAAGAACAGCAGCAAAAGGTGCAAACGTGCAAGGAAGATGAATCACTGACATGTTGCGTGTGTCTGGACTCTTTTTGCGTTGGGCAGGCAGCCACACAGCTGCCTTGCTGTCGTCATTTTCTCCACGATGGATGTGCTGCCCGTTGGTTCGAGACCCAATTTCGCTGCCCCATATGTACCCGTGATGTACGTAGCGCTGAATAGTAGTAGTTCTCTGCTTATGTACGTCAAGGGTGGACATTATATAAACGAATTGCATCGTAATAGTTGCTGTGCCCTCTTCACCTGTTTGCCCCCTTCCACTTCCTCACTCTTTTGTGTTTGTGTGTGTGCGTGTGTGTGCGATTGTGTGGGCAGGTGGGGAGATTGCTTTTTGCTCGCCTCGCCATTTCAGTATTTCAGTTTCATTGCTTGAGGATTTTTTTGTTGTCGTTTCGACTGGTACCACAGCGGCCTTTTGAGTAAACCAGGCGGCAAGGAAGGGGCCTGTTTTGCACTACACAAATACCATCCGTGATGTTTCTTTGGTTGTCTCCCTTACGCCTTCGCCCATGCACACACACACACACACACACACACACACGCTCACACGGTCACACCCTTTTTGTTTGTTTGTTTCCTGTCTTGGCCCTTGCTGCAGGTTTCGTTGTGTCGGTTTGTTCCATCTTGTTCTGTGCTCCGAACCCCCCAACCCCCCCCCCCCCCCCCCCATCACCCTTCTTCTTCCTCTTTCTCCTCCCCCGGCCCCTCCCTCACCACCCTTGTTTTTGGTTCTCCTCTTGCTTCCCCTCAACGCGGCCGATAAAATCAGAAACGGGGGTGCGGTACAAGATACAGAGGTAGAACTCAGCGTGCACCTGCTGTTGCTCTTGTCGTTGTCGTTGTTTGCATTCAGCTGCATACGGGCTACAACCAATGTGCATTAAGATGGATATTTCCTTCTTTATGATGTTGCTGCCGTTGGCTTTCCTGTTTTTCCTTTCCTTCCTTTTCCCGTTGCTCTCCTCCTCCTCTCTCTCTCTCTTGGTGTGGACATTAGGGTGGGGTGTGTGGGGGAACTTTTGCTTCTTTCCCTGCTATCCTTTCACTTCACCCTTTTCTTCTCACCTTTTTGACCCAAATGCTGGGCACAAATGTGTTTCGTTCTTGCCACCACCACCACCACCACCACCACCTCCTCCTCCTCTCTCCCGCCATGGCGAGTCCTCACTTTGAAGGCAAACCTTGACGCTCGTGGTGTGTGTCTGCCTGTCTGTCATGTTTATGATGATATAATCTCTGTTTGCGTTCCGAAGGAGGGGTGGGAGTGGGGGTGGGGTTGGTATGTCAGAGCTTGTGCTTGCCCTGTTGAAGGGACCATTCTGGGGCGGGGTGGGGTATCCCTGTGTTTTCATGCAGTTTAGGGGCAGGGAGGAGTTGGAGCGGGAGCGGGAGCGGGATTGGTGTGGTGTGGTGTGGTGTGGTGTGAGCGACAAGAAAACAGCAACCTTTAAGAAAGCACAGGAATGCATGTAAAATAAAGGGAAGCTGAGGTGTGCGATGGAGTGAGAGGGTGTGGGAGGGGAGGAGAGGCGGTGTGTGTGTGTGTGTGTGATGGGCGAATCGCCCCGCTGTGTCACACAGAAGAAGCGAAGAGAGAAGGCGAGGGCATGCAAGCAAACAAACACAAGGGAAAGACTCGGGCGCAATACGCAACCACGGGAGGACAGGGATGTGGTGGGAGTCGGTGGAGCTGAGAGGAGAGAGCTTCTCTCTCTCTCTCTGTCTCTTTTTATATATATATACATGTGAGTCTGGTCGAGTGAGCACGTGAGTTTTGTGTTTGGTTTTTGTGAATGTTCTTTTTTTTTGCTTGTTTGTTTTCCCCACCACCACCACCACCACCACCATCGCCACCCCCCGGGGGGTGTGGGGGTGATGGTGGTGGTGGTGGTGGTGTGGGTGTGTGCGAGTAGGGCGACATATATCTGCTGCTGTGTGCACCATGTATGTATCCGCATCGAAGAATGAGGAGTCGGGTGATCAAACGAAAAGATGAGAACACCATTCATTTTATCGGGTGCAGCTCGCAGCTCCATTTGATTTGGTCCTGTTGCTCCTCCTCTTCGTGCGTGTGAGAGAGAGAGAGAAAGAGAGAAAGTGAATGAGCGATGGTGCGTCGATATGTGGTTCCCTCTTCGAGTGAAGTGGTTGAGAGACGCAGATTGAAGGAACGATGGACGGCTTGCGGAATGAGGCCACCACCATCTCCTTCCCTTCAAAAAAGAAAAGAAAAAACACACACACGATGAAAACGAATGGAGGGGATTTTCTCGTGCTTTCTGTGGGCTTGTTTCTACGGGGAGCACGAGACGATGCCAGCAGGCAGAGAGAGAGAGAGAGGTGGTGGTGGTGGTGAAATCCAAAGGGCGGAAGAACACGAGGAGCAACGGCGACAGATGCGGCGGGGCAGCGGAGGAGGAGGAGGAGGAGGAGGAGGATTGTGCGTACGTACAAATGTGTCATGTGTCTTTTGTTGTTGTTTGTTTCGCCGAGGGGGGAATACGAAAAAAAAAAAAAAAAGGAAAAGAAGGCGTGTAAGAACAACAATCATCATTTGTGTTTGCAGCTGCGTTTCTCTCCTCCCCGCTTCTTGCTTCCTGCTATTGTTGTTGTTGGGGGTTAACGCGGTGGGTTCAATTCACCTCCACCTCCGACAGCTGATGTTCGTCATGACTCGCCTGTTGCTTTCACGTGTGTTACATCATTTCACACACAATTTTCTCATCACCCTTCCCCCCATTTCTCACTGTTTTTTTTTTTCTTTTTTGGTTGGTTTGTTTGTTTGTTTGTTGTTTATTTTGTTGGTTCGCCTTTTTTGTTGTTGTTGTTGTTTGGTTTGTTTGCTTTCTGCTGCACTTCCGCTGTTTGTTTGTTTGTTTGTTTTTCGCTTGCGGCTCCTGCTCGACACCTGCTGTTGCTGTCTTTCCTTCTCTCTTTTCTACACCACCCCCTTGCCGACGCCGTGATTTTGCTCCTGCAGCTGCACAGGCTCTTCCCTGCGCAACAATAACAACAATAACAACAAAAAGAAGAAGAAGAAGAAGAAGAGGCGAAAGAAAGTGGAGGAGGGGGGAAAATAAATATACATAACGAGAAAATTAACGGTCGACTTGGCAGACACTACGTCATGTCCACCGCGCGACGTGACAAGCTGCTGGGCATTGAGGCCGCTGCACAGGCACGATGGGCGCGGGAGAAGCTTCACGAACAGAACGCGCCACTGAAAGGCGAGCCTGTGCGCCCCAAGTTCTTTGTTACCTTTCCATATCCCTACATGAACGGACGCCTGCATCTTGGGCATGGTTTTTCTCTCACAAAGAGCGAGTTTGCGTCGCGCTTCTGGCGAATGAAGGGGTTTCACTCGCTCTGGCCCTTTGGCTTTCACGTTACGGGTACACCCATCGCCGCTTGTGCACAGAAGATTGAGGTTGAAATGCGCTTGTACGGCAACCCGCCGCAGTTTCCTGACGATGCGGAGGAGAAGCCCGTGGAAAAGAAGGATGCAGTTGCCACGATTGGTCAACACAGAAGCAAGCGTGGCAAGACGGGCCCAGCAAAGCCGCAGTGGATGATTATGCGCAGCATGGGGATTCCCGAGGACGAGATTGCGAGGTTTGCAGACCCGCTCCACTGGCTTGATTATTTCCCGCCAATTGCCATCGAAGACCTGAAGCGATTTGGGTGCCACATTGACTTTCGTCGCTCCTTCATAACGACTGCCCGAAATCCGTATTACGATCGTTTTATTTCATGGGAATTTCGAAAACTGCGCAAGGCGAACCTCTTGAATTTTGGCAAGCGGTACTGCGTGTACTCGCCGTGGGATGGTCAGCCCTGTGCTGATCACGACCGTGCAAGCGGCGAGGGTGTTCTTCCACAGGAATATACGCTGGTGAAGCTGACTGTGCAGAACGCATTGGAGCAGTCAAGCTTGATGGCTTTCAGCAACATCATCGGGGATCGTGCAGTCATCTTTCCTTGCGCCACACTGCGGCCAGAGACTGTCTGCGGACAGACGAACTGCTGGGTCTCACCTAGCATTGTGTACAAGGCCTACGCCGTTCAAAACGGGAAGGGTCAGGAGGAGATCTTCCTTATGACATCGCGTGCGGCACGGAACATGGCGTATCAAAACTATGTGGTCAACGGCAAGACTGGAACGGACCCTTCACCCCTCTTTGAGGTGGAGGGTGCGAGCCTTGTTGGCCTCCCGCTCTCCGCCCCGCTCTGTCCCTACACTACAATCTACACCCTGCCGATGCAAACTATCGCAGAATCGAAAGGTACCGGTGTGGTTATGTCCGTGCCTTCTGATAGCCCAGACGACTACATCAACTATTCACAGCTTGTGAAGAAGCCTGAGTATCGTGCCAAACTTGGACTGAAGGATGAATGGGTGGCGCTGGACATGATTCCAATTATTGAGCTCCCTGGAGAACTTGGTCGGGAGGGTGCTAAATACATCTGCGAGAAGCTCAAGATCAACGGGCCACACGCAACCGATCTCCTGGATGAAGCCAAGAAGGTGGTGTATCAGGCAGGTTTTTACCATGGCATAATGATAGCTGGTCCATTTGTTGGTGAAAAAGTTGCTGTCGCAAAAGTAAAGACAGTGAAACTTATGGAAGAAGAGGGATCTTCCCTGCGCTACTATGAACCCGTGCACCTTGTCGTAAGTCGATCTGGGGATGAGTGCGTTGTAGCTCTCTGTGATCAGTGGTACATTGAGTACGGGAAGGAGGAGTGGAAAAGGGAGGTGGTGCGGCATCTGGAGAAGATGAACATGTTTTTCCCCGGTGTGCGCAACGGCTTTGAGGAAACTCTCAACTGGCTCGCAGACTGGCCGTGTAGCCGTACCTTTGGATTGGGTACGAAACTACCATGTGATGAGACGGGGAAGATGCTGATTGATAGCCTCAGTGACTCCACCATCTACATGGCGTACTACACGATTGCCCACTTTTTGCATACATCGCCTGGTGGTACGCACAGCCTTGACGCACGCCATGAGAATGTGCTCGGTGTCACACCGGAGATGTTTACCGACGAGACATTCGATTATGTGTTCTGTGGGGAGGGCACGCCGGCCAGCGTGCATGCCGTAAATTCCCTTCCCATTGATGCGGCAGAGAAGATGCGGCAGGAGTTTCTTTTCTGGTACCCTGTCGATCTCCGTTGCTCTGCGAAGGATCTGATTCAGAACCACCTGACAATGTTCCTCTACACACATGCGGCGATTTGGCCCAATGACTCAAACATGTGGCCGCGAGCGATTTTTGCCAATGGACACATCCAAGTGGACAGTGAGAAGATGTCTAAATCAAAGGGGAATTTTATTTCACTTATGGAGGCTATCGAACAGTACGGCAGTGATGCGACACGTCTTGCCTGCGCAGACGCCGGTGATACACTGGATGACGCGAATTTTGTTCGTGAAACCGCCTCTGGCTTTATCATGAAGCTGACGACTTTGATAGAGAGTACCCAAGAAATGCTCAAGAAGAAGGACTCGCTGCGCAGCGGGGAATTTAACATATTTGACAAGATCTTTAGGAACACCGTCAACTCTATTATCCTTCAAACGGAAAAGTTTTACACAAACATGCAGTTTCGCAACGTGCTCAACCTTGCATTTTATGAGATGTCGAACGAGTTTGGTCAGTACAAGTTGCACTGCGACGACCTGCAAATACACGTCGACCTTGCACTGCAGTATGTGGAAGTCACGACACTACTACTGGCACCGTTGGCACCGCACTTTTCCGAGTACATGTGGACAACGGTGTTGGGAAAGACGACATCTGTCGTCTGTGCGGCGTTCCCTGAGCCAACGAATCCGATTGAATACTCTACTCTCGTGGCGAGTCGAGTCTTGACAGATGTTCTCAAGGAGATTCGATCGCATGTGACAAAGAACCAGAAGAAGGGCTTTGTAATTGATGAGGTTTATGTCTACACGGCCACCGCCTACTCCGAGTGGCAGCTCAACGCTCTGCGGCTGCTACGCGAGATATATAAGGCGAACGGCAATTCACTCCCGGCCGATTTTTCCAAGTCGGTAATGTCACGGAGGCAGGACTGGATGACCAAAGACATCCTTCCCGAGGCCATGGCATTTATGTCCTTTACAAGGACAAATCTGGAGCGATACGGTGAAGAGGCGCTTGCAGAAACACCTGCCATCAACGACACGGAGATGCTGCAAAATGTGTATGCCAATATCTGCAAACTGTCAGGCTTGTCAAGAGTGCACATTCTTGCTCGGGATGATGAAACATTTCCCGAGCACCACGCAGCGAGACGCAAGTGCCGCCCTGGTGAGCCCAGTGTGGCAATGCCACCCAAGAACAAGAATGCGTAGGGAGGTCTACTTTCTTTTATTATCCACATGCCTTCCTTTTTTCTCTCTCTCTCTCTCTCTCTCTCTCTCTCTCTCTCTGTGTGTGGTGAATTTGTGATGCGTCATAAAACGAGTGGTCCAAGAACAGAAATAAGGCAGAAAAATAAACCAAAAGAAGACGGAGTGGGATGTGTGAAGCACCAAAGGGGTGTAATAATGAACTAAATGAATAAACAGTAATTGATGCTCCACCTGTTGAATGGTAGTGGGTGCGGGTGTTAGTTTGGGTGGAGAAGTGTGCGTAGAGACGGTGGGGATGAGGGAAGAAAGAAATATGTACTTTTGGTACAAGGCGTTCAACTTGCGATGTGTGATGGATGGCAGGAAGAATGAGGAGTGAAATGAGCGTGGGTGAAGGGACAACAACACGAGTCACGACGCCACCCACCCCCACCCCCCGTGAAATGTCTCTCGAAGTGTGGTGAGCCTTGTCTTACAATCGAAGTAACTGCAGATGATTCCCGCCTCTTCTTCTTCTTCTTCTTTTTGTTTGTGTGTGTCTCATCTCATGGTGAAAAGCGGGGTTTACTTTGTGTGCGTATTCGCATTTCCTTTTCCGGTGTTTAGGACGCCGGCGTGATGTCAGGAGGCGCTGCTGACAGCAGCATGACGGGTGATGTGGGGGTGCTCTCGGCGGCGGACGCCATTCGAGCCTCACTTGTTGGTCTGACCGATACGAACGCACTGCAGGAAGACTTGGAGCACGCGGCGGGTGTTCTGCGTCGCGCGGTGGCGCGGACAACACGTTTTTGTGCGGTGACTGACACGTTGAACACGTCGGAGGAGGCACGAATGAAGCTGGCGCTCGTGCTTGACGCCCTCAATCGAATTGACGTGGCAGTGGCGAAGGAAGCGGAAGTAGAGGCGGTTAGGGTGGCGGGGAATTCACTGAAGTGATGCACGTGGACGGAGTCGCATGCGTCTACCGCTGCGCATCGGGCACCGTTTCGTTGCCACTCAGTCCATCACCCGTGGCTTGCAATTCCTCTTCCTCCTCCTTGTCCTTCTCCTCTTGCCTCTTATCGTCTTTGTCACTCGCCCACAGTTGGAGATTATCATCGTTATTATTAGTTTCTTCTCATGAGTGGGAGGGGGGGGGGGGGGGGGAGACCAAAAGAGTTGGAAATGGGGTTCTCTTCCCGTTGCTAACAAATGGGGCGTGCCTTACTTTTTTGTTGTTGTTGTTGTTTTCTCCTCTTTTCGCATCTCGTGTGCTGAGTATTTGAATAGGAGACTTCTTTGATTATCCCCCCCCTTGATCACATTGCACTCTGGACGCCACCAACTGAAGCGTGGGACACACGGACGGACAGACAGACAGGCGGATACGCACATACACTCTGACGAGAGAGAGAGAGAGAGAAGGGGGGGGGGGACAAAAGAAGAAGGGAAAGCGTGTGTGTTTGTGTGCTTGGAATTGGGAGGGGGAGGGGTGGAGAACCAACTCGTCGCACAGAGGTACATATCAGGTGCGTTAGTACTACACCAGCAGGAGGTGGAAGGCGAAGAAGAAGAAGAAGAAAACAACAATAAAAAAGGGCGGTGGAGGAAGTGCAAGTCAAATCAAGAACAGTAACATGGGGCAGCAGTCGGCGAAGGAGCAAAAGCGCCCGCAGGAAAAATGGGAGCCTCCCGTGGCGACCGACATTGGAAAGAAGAAGAAACGACATGGACCCGATACCGCAGCACGGCTTCCAAAGATATATCCTCTTAAGGCGTGCCTTCTCAAGCAACTGCGTCTGGAGAGATGCAAAGATTACCTGCTGCTTGAGGATGAGCTGCTCAAGACGATAGGAGCGCAGTGGGAGGCGCAGGAGAACCTTGAAGAGGGCGGCATGTCGCACTACGAGGCGGAGTTGAGCAAAGTGGACATGTTGCGTGGGATGCCAATGGAGGTGGGCACTCTGGAGGAGGTCATTGATGACACACACGCTATTGTATCTACATCAGGGTCAGAATACTATGTTCCAATGCTTTCCTTTGTTGATAAGGAGAAGCTGGAGCTTGGCTGCAGTGTTCTTCTTCATGATCGTCATCACAATGTGGTTGGCGTGATGCAAAGCAACACTGACACGCTTGTGAGTGTTATGAAGGTGGATAAGGCGCCGCAGGAGACCTACGCCGATATTGGTGGCCTGGAGGAGCAGATTCAAGAGATCAAGGAGGCGGTAGAGTTCCCTCTGTCCCATCCCGAGTTGTATGATGAGGTTGGTGTGAAGCCGCCAAAGGGTGTCATTCTCTATGGTGTGCCTGGCACCGGCAAGACACTCCTCGCCAAGGCGGTGGCAAACCAGACGAGCGCGACGTTTCTGCGCGTGGTGGGATCGGAGCTCATTCAAAAGTACTCTGGCGATGGCCCAAAGCTAGTACGGGAGTTGTTTCGTGTGGCGGAGGAAAACAGCCCGTCAATTGTTTTCATTGACGAAATTGACGCCATTGGGACGAAGCGGTACGACACAGACAGCAGTGGTGCGAAGGAGGTGCAGCGCACCATGCTGGAGCTACTGACTCAACTCGACGGATTCGACAGCTCCAACGATGTGAAGGTCATCATGGCGACGAACCGCATCGAGACGCTGGATCCGGCGCTTATTCGCCCAGGACGCATTGACCGAAAGATTGAGTTTCCCTTTCCAGATGAAAAGACGAAAAAGATGATTTTTGAGATTCACACCAGCCGCATGTCTTTAGCTGACGACGTTGAGCTGACCGAGTTTATTCATGCGAAGGATGAGATGAGCGGCGCGGACATCAAGGCCATATGCACTGAAGCTGGTCTTCTGGCCCTGCGTGACCGGCGCATGAAGGTGTGTCAGGCAGACTTTGTCAAGGGGAAAGAAAATGTGCAGTACCGAAAGGACAAGAGCAGCTTCTCCAAGTTCTATCTGTAACGATGATATGTGGTGAAGAAGGGTGAGCTCAAAGGAGTGGAAAGATGTGAGGGAGGAGGTGCGCGGTAGTGTTTTCCCTCTCCGCGGCGCGATTTGGTGAGATTCCGTCGGACATCTTCATGTCGCCATCTCTTCCCGTGTGCGTGTGTGTGTGTGTGTGAGAAATGGAATGAAGTGTTGCTTGGCATCAAAAAACAAAAAATTGAATGAAGGCATGGACGAAGGAATGAGGAGGAAAAATGGGGGGGGAGGGAAGGATTCCGTTTTACATGTATACATGTGTGCCTGTGCATGCGTACATGCGGTGTTGATGGTGGGCAGGGAGAAGCGTGAGGAAACAAGCAAGCAGAGAACAAAAGGAGAAGACGACGAACCAAAAAAAAAAAAAAAAGGGGGGGGAAAGAAAAGAAACGAACAACAACAACAGCAACAAATGGAACGGCTCGATCTTCCCCCCAGTCTTCCTCCATTGTTACGCACCCTGTTGCATGATGCGTGCATTGTTGCGGCCCCCGACTCAGTTGGAGCGCGTGGCCTCTGCAACTCACATGTATGTGTGTTTCGTCATTTGCTTCTGTGGCTGCTTGGGGGGGTGGGGTGGGGGGGAAACGAAGGAAGAGGAAGAGGAAGCGTAGTTGTATCGACAGGGATAAAGGGTGAGGAAAAGGGGAACAAGACTCGGCTTTCTCACACACACACACACACTTGACTGCTACCAACCGCCTGCATTTGTCTCCTTTGCAGCGGAAGCGCGAAACTACATTGCGTGATGATCCCATACATTGTGGCTGGTGTCGTCATCCTGCTCACGTTGTGGGTGCTCCTCGGCAAAGGCATTGGTGGTGGCGGCGGTGGTGGTGGTAAAGTTGCACTTCACCCGGAAAAATTTCAGGATTTTGTCCTCAGCGAGAAGATCCAGGTGAGTCACGATTCGTGGATCTTCCGTTTTGCCCTGCACACGCCCACGCAACGGCTCGGGCTTCCAATCGGGCAGCATATCTACGTGCGGGCTAAAACTACAAGCCCAGAGGGGGATACAGAGGTGGTGCAGCACCCCTACACTCCCATCTCCTCTAACGATGATCTGGGTCGTGTTGATTTTCTCATTAAGGTGTACCACAAGAATGTTCACCCAAAGTTTCCCAACGGCGGGCGGCTGTCGCAGCATTTGTACCACCTCCCCCTGGGCGCCACGGTGGAAATGCGGGGCCCAGTGGGGAAGTTTGAGTACTTGGGTAATGGCAACTACACCGTTAGCGATGGCAAGGGTGGGTTGAAGGAGAGGCATGCGGATGCCTTCGCGATGGTAGCGGGCGGCACAGGCATCACACCCATGCTGCAGCTGATGCGTGCCATCATAAACTCACCTCAGGATCGCACAAAAATGTCACTTGTGTTTGCAAACCAAAGCGAGGACGACATTCTGCTGCGGAAGGAACTGGACGAGTGCGCCAAAGACCCTCGGGTAAAGGTGTGGTACACCATTTGCAACGACGTCTCGCCCGAGTGGAAGTACAGCACCGGCTTTGTCACTGAGGACATGCTGCGCGCCAATCTCCCCGTACTGCAGCCAGAGGATGAAAGCAGCAAGAAGCATGGCCATGTCCTCGCGCTGCTATGCGGACCACCGCCTATGCTGCAGTTCGCCGTGAAGCCAAATCTGGAGAAAATGGGTTACACCGCAGAAAACATGTTTGCGTTTTAACGGACGCATGGAATCCGTGGAAGGCAGAGGAAACACACACAGACACATACATAGATACATTATACATGCATATGGATAGGGGGGAAAAGAGAGAGAGAGAGAAGGAGCAACGGCAATAGTATAATCAACAGCGAGAGTGACAGCGTGCTGTAATTCCCGTAAGTGAACTAATCTGAGAGACGTGGTGGAAGATGGAGGGGAGCTGCCCACCATTGCGATGGATGAATGCATGGATGAATGAATGTGCCTGCTCTCTCCCTATTCTTCCACATTTTTTTTTTCTTTACACCTGCGCACCGAATATCAACTCTCAGCGGTGGAAGGGGTGGGACGGATAGACGGATGGACAAATCAGGGAAACGAAACAAGGCGGAGTGTTGTGTGCGTGTGTTTGGTTCGTTGGTTGGAGTTCACGCTATCGTTGATGATGTTGCCCCCCCCCCCCCCACCTTTTTTTTTTTCTTTTATTTTGTTCCCTTCGCTACTTTGTCCTGCATCTCCGTTACTCGCGCCCGCTCCTTCTCTTTTGATGTCGTACTTCACTACACCACTCGGTGCAAGGAGAGAGTGGGTGCCCCTCTCATCGCATGTTGTTTCCCACCGCAACCGCCGCCGCCGCCACCACCACCACCTCCTCCAGTAACGTAGAACGGCTGCAGAGTGCAGCATTAGGGATGCGTAGTTGTTTTCGTCATCATGTCCGTTGGTTTCCTTTCATCTGCTGCTGGGCCAACACACACACAGACACACCTCTCCGCCCTCTGCGCTGCGTTTGACACCCTTTTTGTTTGTTTGTTTGTTTGCTCTTGCATGAACTTGTGTTTGGCTTCACGTCCACACAAAACAACTAATAATGATGACAACAACGAGGGAGGGGACAAGAAAGGGTGGAGGGAGGGGAAAGAGAACAGGAAAGACCAAAGCCCCCGAGACAAACCCAAAAAAGAAAAAAGAAAAGAGTGCAGAAGATAAATCTCATGGCCTTCGAGGATTTCGGTTGCCTTGACGAAAAAGGATGTTACACGGATGAAATGTTTCTCGCATTCAACGACATGTGGGACGACGACAACGCGGGTCTGCTGAGAGTGAAGACAATGTGGCCCTCCGAGATGAAGTCCACTTTGAGACCCTCCGTGCTCGAAGCGGAGAAATCCGTCCATGAGAGGCACCCTGCCTCGAAGGATGAAGAATCGCGCTGTGTTGTTCACGATGACACAGGCTTGGATTTCGAAATTCAATGGATATCTGGATATGGTGTTCCTGTCCGTTCATCCGCCTCTGCAGCTGCGGAAGCCTCAGGGAGGACCGACACGGGTGTGATGTGCGAGGGGGGGTCGCAGTTCGTTCAGAATGGAGACACTGGGAACCTTTTGCGGCCCCTCTCCGAAGATTCACCACCAACAGAGAAGGCACGTGTCATGACTGCTGGTGCGAAGAATGCCAGTAGTGATAACATCATCCCCCACAGTTCAGGGAATTCTACTTCGCAGGGTGACAACTACTACGCAGAGGCTCTGGCGTACGGGCGGGGCGATTCGACATGCTTCTTGCAGTGTTTGCCTTGTATTGGGAAGGGGTTTGAATTGCAGGAATTTCGGCAGACAATAACGGATGACTGCCGCAGCAGCCGACCCGAAGCAGGAAATATTGCCTTTGACACGCCTCGGTGGAGGTTCCACGAGAAAGTAGGCGGGGATGAGGCAGGGGATAAAGTCAGGGAATCCACCAAGGGAAATCATCTAACACCTGACGCCCAGGATCGCCCCATCTCGGAGCATAATTGGCTTTGGTCTCATGGGGAGAACGACAACCAGGACGCGCCGGCGGAGAACAAATTCCCTCGGTTGTGGGGAGGGGAAAATTGGAGGCAATAATGCTGGCACCCCCCATTGACTTCTACTCGACGCCTGTTGTTGTTGTTGTTGTTTTTGTTGTTTCTTTCAGGGTGGGGGTGGGGCTTTTTGTTTGGTTCTTTATGTCTTTTGAAACATTGTTTGTTTGTTGAGGCATTGTTTTCTTTTTTTTGTTG
>JASANX010000903.1:0-43637 GCA_030849745.1 Trypanosoma scelopori | reverse complement strand
GAAACTCCCACCCATCACGCCAACACTCGTGCCCGCAGCCGCGTCCTCTAGAAAAACTTGTGCGCTGGATCCCCTCATCAAGTACAGCGGCGTCGACATCAGCGCCCCCACCTCGAGCAAGGATGTGCCCCACGGAAGATGGTGGTCGTGCCAACACGTTGCGGTCACGCAGAGGTGGTAGCGTCCCGGGGGGGGAAGCCGCATGGTCTTTGTCACGTTGTAGCACCCCTTCTGGAAGCTGCAATTTGTCGTGATGTACTGACACTCCGCGCTGGAACCAACTAACAGGTAACCGGAAGCGGTGTGCCTTTCTGGGAAGTTTGTGAACAAGCCCAGTTTCATTCCATAATACGCATCTGACACAATGAATCTGGCTATTGTTTCTGCCAATTCCCGACACTCAAGGGTGAAATTGTTCGTCGCAGGAAGATACATAGGCTCATCCCCGTACGAATGCCACGCAACGAATAATTTGTGAAACCCGGAAACTAGCAGACCAGATCCCACGAACGAAACAATGTTGGTGCCCCTCTCCAGCCTCGCCGGCCACCCCCCCACCAAATACATATCAGAAATGAAAAAAGCGACATCCAGATCCAGGCCGATCAGTGCGCTGGCATTGTCCACCTCGCAGTAGCAAGACATCTTGCCGGGATACAGCAGCACGTCCGGATAGCAGCGCTTGATTGTAGTCAGCGCACCACTCGGTGCAGCAATTGTACCTGCCCCCATCTGCGTGACGATTTTTTCGTTGATGGCAGCGGTGCATCGAGGGAGCAGCACAGCCACAACAAAAAGCAATAGCCGCAAACGCTCTGGCAGGCTGAACAGCAGAATTGCGGCCAGTTCTGCTGGAGTGTTACGCAGAACAGCATGACCATTGATGCCTCGAGCGTCACATAGCATTGGTTGCAGTTCCCTTTGCATGCGCGTCATGCGTGCCGGTGGACTCCCTTTATAAGCGCTTGCCTGTGCTTCAGCTAGAGAGCTACAGGACGGGGGTGCGGGAAAGATAGGCAGACACAGTGAATCACCACCACAAAAACACACACACACACACACACACACACACACACACATGCACACGTAATCGCCGACACTCCCTTTTTTTGCACAAGTGCATCCTACAATCATCTTACAAAATCACAAGGTCACAAGAAAGAAAAAAAAACGCAACACCGAAAGGTTCAGAATAAAGGACAAAAAAATAGGTGGCAGTTGGAAGTGCTTGGTGCGCTGCAAGCACGGAACTGCGTGCCAACAGGCAAGGCATTAGTAGACAATGGCATTCCGTGATAATCCGCCGCATTACAATCATCCGAGAGGGGCCAACTCCCCAGCACATATGCGCATAGTGCGGGCACCGAGGAAAACGCGTGTAATCCGGCCTCAACCGTAACATAATTCCAACAAAAGTAGGTATCGTGCTGAGGCCCAAGAAGGCTCCGAAATGCGACACTACTTTTTTTTTTGCCTTTGAAGCGTCAGCAGCAAACTAAAAGACACACAACTCACTAGATGACAACTCAACATCATTCGGTCCATCAAGCTCCTCTTGACAGAGCCTTTGTTGCTCAACGATCCACTCACGGACTCGAAGTTGACGCGCCTTCCACTCCGCAAATGCTCGCTTAATAGACTCTTCATTGGGAAGATCACTACCTGAGTCACTGTGTTCTTCACCCCCCTGTTGCTGAAATCCATCTGCTCCGTCCATACACTCTTCGGCATCCTGCCTAGATCCCTCCCACCTATGACTCTTGTCTTCCCAAGCTACATCCTCGCACGATTGGTCATCGTCAGCAAAATACTCAACTGCCGTAAAAATATATGTGCACAACGGGGCATCCTCTTCGTCAACGAGGGACCCTGCGTGTTGCGTGGAATTAATAGTATATTGAAGGGCAGGTGGAACATCATCAAGAAACCGATTACCTACAGGACTTACAGGCTTCGCCACAGCACTTGATGCTGACGGAGAAGGGTTCTCGGCATCATCAACGCTTGCACACCGTCGTCGTCGTCGTCGTCGTCGTCGCGGCACACAGACGGCAAGAAAAACTACAACAACAAGAAAGAAAAGAATTCCCAAGATGATCCCAATAATCCTGCCAAAGGCAAACTGCCCCGCCTCCGCCTCGCTGACCTCCAACTTCTCTAGCGCCGTCACCCACGTGTGGGTGCGGCCCAGAAACGTCACATTGGCCGCGACCAAGCAGAACCTCGCGTTGTCGATGGTCAACCCCGTGTCGGTGAGGTCCATCATGACGGACGGCTCTCTTGCAGAGGCACTCGTCACGCACAGATGCGCTCCAGCGACTGCAGACTCGCACGACTCGTCGGACGGCACCGCGCACACAATGTACGGCTCTTCCCGCCACGCGAGGTCGCCGCCGCTCACGTGGATAGTTACCGACGTGTTCGTGTCGTTCACAGCATTAAAGGTAAAGGGTCTCTCGAGCACCACAACCGGCAGTGCGGCAGGGGAAATACCGCCATCCGGGCCGCGGCTCGCGCAAACAGCGTACTGGCCCGGCCTCGAGGGCAGCGCACCACCAACGGAGAGGTACACGCGCTGCGAAACAGGAGGATCCACACACGCATCCACGTGCACCGCAGCCTTGCCGCTCTCCCTCAGAGTCACGCGCGCACACCCAGCCTCCGGACAGGCCACCAGGAAACTCCCACCCATCACGCCAACACTCGTGCCCGCAGCTGCCGCGTCCTTCAATGTAGGTGTAATTTTAGCTCTGGTAGCAAATAGTCTTCTTGTCAGTTTCATGCGCGATTTTGACAATGGACGACATGTGTTTTGCTTACTGCATGAATGAAGCAAATGTTGTCTGAGAATTCTGTTTATAGGAATGGTACAGGTTGCAATATATGCAAAAGGAGAGTCTCGTTGTGCATGGTGAACCAATCGTGAATGTAGTACAGTAATGCTTGTGTCAGTTACTGTGTTCAGTGAAAGCAAAGTCTAGTGCAATTAGATTTTATTGGGTTGTTACTTACTACCTTTCGTTGGACACGTGTATATGTACGTTTACGTGTAAATGTGGCTAATTTTTTTTTTTTTGTAATCTGTCAAAGAATAAAGAATGAACGAGGATATTGGGAGGCTGATATAGGACCGCAAGTAGTCTGAGAACTGTGTAGTCCGCACACGACCTACGCTTCTGCTTTGATGCTGCAATTATTAGATGGACATGCAACTACGTCCACGTCACAGGAGAGGGAGAGGGAGGGGTTGATATAAGGTATTCACTGCATACTGAGGCCTGCCATACCCACGCACTGCATACACAGGCGAAAGAGGGGGCTCGTAGACACTAATGGTATCGCCAGAAACTTGTGTCAAACCCTGGTGCGCATCAAGAGACATCACACACCACCTGGAAAAGCCTCGCAATAAATAAATGGTGGAATCAATATCCAGGAGGTCGTGGAAGGTTCTGTACACCCCTTGTGATTGCACCCGCACCATCTATAGGTGTGATACCCCAGAGTCGGTATCGCCAATAGCAGAAAACGAAGTACAGGAGGAACACGATTGGGCCTACAACAGAAATGTTTGCCACAGTCAAAAGCTTCTTCACCTTGAACTTTTGGTCGACAGGTACCTTTTCAAGCTTGTCCTCAAATACTGACAATTCCTCGTTACGCTCCTTCCAGCGGCGATAAGACCAGCGATTGATCGGATGACTGTCTTTACTAACCTCCCAATAGCTTCGCTCACGCAGAACGTCCTTCTTAAGCGTCTTGTTGAATGCATAAAGACGATCCGCGTGAATCCTACCCACCGCACCTTTTCTTACAAAGTTGGACATTCTTTCAGATACTCATATATATTTCTACGTGAGTGTGTGCGCACCTCCCCTGTTGTTTGTAAACAACGAGAGTGGTGCGATGAGAAAGAAATGGGATGGAGGGTTGATTCAAAAAAAAAAAAAAGAGATGCGCAGTGGATGAAAGAAAAGAGAATAATTTTTTTTTTTGTGTGTGTGTGAGGGCCGATTCTCCCGCAATAGTGAACCTGTTGTTGTTGCTGTTGCTCTTTGCCTTTGAAAGAAAAACGCCAACACTTCACAGGGAAAAAGAAAATATATGGGGTTCATAGCAACACCCTTCCCATCCTTTGCATATGGCAGTTGCTTTTCAAGTGCCGTTCCCACGCCTGCACACTGATGTGTCGACGACACACTCTACACATAACTTTTCCTGTTGTAAGTGGTTCCCTTAATTCATTTCTTGATACCAGGCGGGGGGGGACACGATCCTCCTTCAAGTTTCGTGGATCCTCCATTCGCCCATGTTTCTCCGGGTATCCAGGAAAGTGTACGTCAAGGTATTGCTGAAATCCATTTGCATGGCGATTCTCATACAATTGTTTGAATCTTTCGTACGACTCGGTGACAAACGTTAGTTGACCGGGAATTACTTTACCTGTCGAATTGCGCCTTTTTCGCCAAATGAGACCAAACGACTCACAGAGAGCATCGAGATCTTGTTGTTTTCCCGGATCCAGACGCAGTTTGTCATGCGCATCACATTGATTTATGTGCATCAGAGTTCCACTGAGCCTCTCAAAAGGTGTTGCATCTAACCCAATATACCCGCCCTTATGCACGTCAAGTGGAGGGACACAGCCATTTTCTAGGAGGTGACTGCGGAGCGTACGCAAACACTCACCCCACGGGTAGGGACCTTGCATGCCGTACGTTTGCCAGAGAGGAAGCGACTCCAGGTCCCGAATTTGATGCACTTTAAGGCATGAAGGTTCTTTTTGCAAGTACTGGCGGTACCCTTTCCGGACGTACCGATAAAAGAGCGCCAGTGAAACCGATTTCTTGCCAATTACCCACGCATCATTTGTCTTTGGATACCTGTTGCACTCTAAAACGATGCGTTTCAATTCAGCAAAGACAGGCTTCCATGGCAGTCGAGCTGCACGATGTAGTCGGTCTGTTTTTTGATTAGAGTAACGTACACCCCGTCGTATGGCAGGGAGAACAAACCTTCGTATTCGTTCAGAGGATAATTTGAGAGATCTCACACCGAGAACATCAATGTCATATGAGACCTTGTGAGGATCTATAAGATACTCGTAGAGCAGAGGGTCCTCATCCATCAATGCATCTGTAAATGGGATAAGTGTTGAAAATTTCTGAAGATTGACGGGGTGATCCTCGGGCAGACTCTTGTCTATGGTTGCTGGCAAGAACACGTAGGATATGGGTTTACTTTCCTTCTTGTTGAGCGGCCGGCAAATGCTCTGAACAATATCACGTGAACTGTACCGTGGGGCTGCGAAAAACACCGCGTTGAGGTCGGGTATCTCCACACCCTCTTGAAACAAACGAACGTTGAGGAGGATACATCTTTTTGAGGAAGAAAATTCCCGTAAAACGTTCGCTACCGTTCTGCTTCCCATTCTCGAATGCGCCAGCAACACCGAAAAGGGAGCTACATCCACTGGAAAGGGAGTTTTTAACTGTTCTGTGAGATGTGAAGCATGTTCAATACTCCTGCAATAGACAATCATCTTGTCCACAATGCGCATGGCTTCGTAAAAATAAGGATTCATGTCATCCATGCTCTCTGCCAGTATGATACGTAGCGCAAATGAGTTGACATAACCCGCGTCGATTCCTTCACGCAGATAGTATCGGTACGCTATTCCACCAAAAAGGTGGATATTATCCATCTTGATGGGTGTATCGTAGGCGGGCGTTGCCGTGAGAAACAAGCGCATTCCCGAACGAGGTTGCAAAAGAACGCTGTTGAAGTTTGTCATGGAAGTGTTTCCACAGACACGATGGCACTCGTCAAAGATAGTAAGGATAAAACCCGTTAATTTTGACACCATATGGGATGACTGGTATGTACTAATGACAACCAAACGCGACTTCGCACCATTGATGATGTTTTCAATCTCACCCGGATCCGTGGTCATCACTAAAGCGTCATCACCACCCAGAGACACAACTCCCGAGTACGAGCCGACAAGGAGGTACTGCACATCCCTCAATCCGTAGCTATACAACTTCTTCACGGTCTGTCGGAGGAGTGTGAGGCCTGGAACAAGGTAAAGCACGCTCCCATTCGGTGTCCTTGTCAAGTAGTGTTGTATGAGTTTAAACGCAACAGGGGTCTTCCCACACCTGCACGCCATTTGACAAATAGTGGCTCCAGAATTCTCGAGTTCGCTGCGGCAACGCACGAAAGCCTCCTCCTGATAGGGGCGAAGTGCAGTCAAGAGAAATGACTCCTCATTCGAAGAGTCTAACGAAATTTCAATGTCACACTGCAGATCATCTTCCTCACGATCAAACGCCTCGTATCTCTTCGATGTCTCATCACCATCAGCGACATTTACGCCTGAGGTAGAGATGCTCAAAGAGTTGCGAAGCTTCTCAAGTGCTTCTATGTACCTTTTCAGAGTGCCTGGGTTCACGGAGTCTGGTGTAGAAACTTCGACCCGATGCCTCACCAAATCAGAATGCATGTCAATACTGGGATTCTTCTTCTCCTTGTAGAGAGGCTCCAGACGTACAACGGTATTGAGGTTAAGTGCGGTACAAACACATCGGGTCCCTTCTGTGACCTCAGTTGCATTTGCCTTTATAAGTTCACGCTGAGGGACTCGCTTTTCCTTGAACAGGAACAGCACCGCCTGTTCAAGGAGAAATGCCTCCTTCATGCTTTCACACTCAAAAACGGCATAGTACGACCACTCGGGAGTAAAACACGTCGTAAAGGAGGCCATTTCAAGCCGGCGTGAAAGATTTGCCGTGCAGCCCACCTTCACGTAGCCCGCCACCATGAGCCACGGGTGTGTGGCAACATAGAAACCATGCGCACAGCTAAGAAGCCTGCTCCATCGAACCATTAGTGTCTGTCTTTCCGTCAGATCGAAGCAGATGGGAAAAATAAAAAAGAGAGAATATCACCGAAAGTTTCTTCGTACTCATCATTTTCAATTTCCTCTTGTTGTTGTTGTTGTTTGCTCTTCTGCTCTTCCCACACACTTCACGCATGCTCAAATTTTCAGCAATCGAGGAGGTGAAGGCACCAACACAAAGGAGGGAATTAGCCAAGCAAAACTTTTCTTTAGAGAGGGAAACCTGAATGTATACCGGTCACCTCCGCCCCACCCTACGGAAGGTTTACTTGTGGTGACCCCTTTTTGCGCTCTTCCCCGTCCTCTGTTTTTCTTTATCTATGCACCTTCCTCTTTTTTCTCTAATTTTTTTTTTCTGAAAATTCCGTTGTTGGCCTTTATTGTACATTTCTTCGTGCGGATGATTATTAGCGACCTCATGTTTCCTTTCCTTCTCTCTATGTATTGTCGAACGACACAGCTGCACTACGTTTCACCAGCCGTCACGTTGTCACCAGATTCTGTGAATAGTGACAGTGCGGTAGTCGCACACCGCAAAAATGGAAGTTCTACATCTGATAGATCAGATGCATATGCAAACAACGGTTGGCCTCCTTCCAGCGCTAGATGAGCCTCAGTACGCGAAATTGAGCGGAGAACGGAGTCTAGCCCCGGGTCTTGGCAGAGCTCCAGAAAGCCATTTACGAACACCCGCGAAGTCACCATGTTACACTCTCTCTCCCAGCGCAGCTTCACAAAGGCGAAGGTCCAAAGGGCCCCATAATCTTCACACTCATGAGTGCGAAGAAATTTCTCGCAACGCCGCAGCACCGAGTGAAGAAATCTCCATGCTGCTTCCCGTCTAGAATCGAAACTGTGCGTTTCCATGATTCCCCTATGCGCAGCTTCCTTAAGCGCGCGCAGGTCACTCAGTGTTACCGCCTCTGATATTTTCGTGACAATTTCCTCCTTGATGCGATGTTTTCGTTGCCGCCCACCGTCACTCAACCTCGACAGCGTGGCAAAAGCAGTGGTGGCAGCAGAGAGAAAACAATACAGCATGAGTGTTGCGGAAAGGTTTAAATTTTCGCACTCTTCCAGACGATGTGACACGACTTGAATAGCACTGTTCCCGCTCTGAGAAATCTTCAACCAAAGTGGAACGAGGCGAATAAACTCCGTCTGTGAACTCGGACAGTCATCGTCACGCTCCACCAAGTGTAACAATGCGCCCAGCTCCTTTTGTAGCACCTCCATTTCCACGTCAATGGGCGGCCCGTGCAACACAGTCCTCAAAATCTTACCTGCCCTCTCATACACTCCTTTTGAGGAATATGCAAGAGCCAACTCTATCGACGCCACCCGGTATTCTGCGGAAAGGTTGCCAAAACGTAGTGTGGCTAGAGAACGTGCCAATACAAAAAGAGGTGTGAGGGGCATGAAGTCTGCAAACGAAATGGCCCCTGAACCTCGGAGACGCCTAAACTCGGCTGCGAGAATATTATGTTTCTCCTCTGGACTTGTTGAGATTTTACAAGTGACGTGTTCGCACCACCGCCCCCATTGCTCCTCCCCATCCTCCCACGACAATGGCGATGAAGCTCTGCAGGCTGAAGAATCTCCAATGTTTGGAGAAACGCCACGGTGCACTACAACATGAATCAAGTCTAGTATCACCTTACGTCGCACCAACGAGTCCAAAAACGAGTTGCATTCCTCCGTGGTCAGCATGCAACACCTATAAAAACTTGGACAAGACAGGGGTGTGGATGGGGGGAGGGAAAAGCGGGGAGATGTTTATGCACGCAAAGGAAAAGCAAAACAGAAGAAATGCAGCCGGAGGACAACCCCAGAAATGTATATGTATGTATGTATTCAAAGCTGGAAACTGTATGAAAGCCATCCAGGCTCTCTCGAAAGAGAACAAAAAAAACAATAGAAGGCCATAAAAAAGCTTCCCGCTCCCTCTAGAGAAGAAGATAGGAACGTCACGAAATGTTTTTTTTTTCCTTCTGTTTTCTTTTGTTTAATACCATCATTGCCTATATTAGCTTAAATTACCTAGTAGTGTTTTTTTTTTTTTTTAGGCTGAATCCACAGCAGTTTGTTGAAGCATTTCGCTTGAATCCTGAAAGTTCCCCGAATGAGAAGTCTGTTGCTCCCCATCCACTGCACCGTTGCTTTCCTTTGCACGCGGTGCGTGTCCTACACGACATTGAGCGCCATATTGGCAAGGTCGCTTCCCATCATCTTCGTGAAGAAAGCGACAAGCGTCAGTAAACCTGCAGGTTCCCTGGAGGAAAAAGCAGCAGATCGTCTGCCTTTCCCACTGGCGCTGCGTTTCCAACGAGCCCCCGACAAACGGTTTCCTTCGACGGGCACGAAGACCAAATCCACCTCGACCTCGATCTCCACCACCCATACCCACATTATAGGCACCGCGGCCATAGCCGCCACCACCACCACCACCACCTCCTCCACCTCCTCCGCGGCTGCCAGTGTAGAGAGCCCTTCCGCGGCTTACCTGCCCTGGGACGGCACCTTGAAAACCTTGGAAGGGTGTTGGGTTGTAGGTACCCTGTGAATATTGTGGGTAATAACCTCCTTGTGAGTAGTGCGCAGCGGTGGAGTACTGCTGAGCCGGATAACCCGGATGGCTATAAGCGTTGTAGCCGCCGTACCCGCGGTTCGGCACGATTTGTGGTTGACCAAATGGTTGCATGCCCTAACAAAGAAAAAAGCAGAAGAGGAAAAATATAGACACACATGCAGCCACACACATATACACATATGTATATATATATATATATATATATATATATATATATATGTGTGTACCGCAGAGGCGACGTGATGGAAATCATGTACGGGTAGGTTTTTATAGGGATGAACGCAAAAATGACCTGCGCACAAACACACACGCACAAAGGCAGAGAGAAAGAGAGAGAGAGAAAGAGAGCAAAAAAAAAAAAAAAGAACATTTTTTTAAAGAAATAAGGGGAAGAAAAAGCAGGAAGGAGAGATGGGACCGCACATGACATGTGATGGAGGCCCAACGACTTGTAAGTCATGATGCTCCAACAAGAAGAGCAACACCAGCATCGCAGTCAAGACTTAAGTGAGCCAGACCGCAGATGGGGCAGTCATGCACTTCCTGAAGACCTTCGTCACACTGTGGACAAAAGATGACGTCTGTGGGAAGATTGTTCTGATGACACTCAGCACAGAGCCAGGGTATGAAACGTGCTCTACATTCATGCCTGCTCTTCGCTCGCGCCTCACCACACGTAGCACAAAAAGACTGCCAACTGTAGTTCCAGCCGCCACAGATACTAGGTTCTGTTGTCTTCAGTGTGTGGGAGACCTCTCGAAGGCAACGCCAGACATAAACATCATCAGCGGCCACATCCTCTCGTGGGACTCGGCACGACACACAGTGAAACCCATTTTGATGGGACTTGAGTTCACAGTGCGTGCATGTAAATGGGATTAGTTCATTGTAACAGAGAAATGCGTTGCAGAAGGTGCAACGTTTCTCAGAAGAAAGATTGGCGCGAATGTATTCTGAGCCACATTGGTGACAGTGCCGTCTGAGAAAAGGGGATCCAAGCACATTGCGATCCCGCGGGTGAACATGACCGCAGTCTTGACACAAAATCAAACGCAATTTTGTGGTGTGCACAGAGAAATGGAGAGTGGCGTGTGTATTTGAAAGAACACCACAAGAATCACACGTGTAGGCACCATGACGCACACGAGAACAAATTTCACAGCCTGTTCGACACGGGTGGTTCTGCTTGCCACATCCACAAACCCATGGTTCCAGCGGGGTGACGATGCACCCCACCCTCCGCCTAGCAGGACATCGCTGGCACTTAGACCACGTCCATTGGCTGTACTCCCCGCACGCATCGCAACGCCAGAGCATCGGTTGCTTTTCCTCGTTCGCTGTATAACATCTCGGACAGCACACTGCCCCTTGGCTGTATGAAATTCCACAGAAGGAACACTCTCTTGTCCCCTGCCGTTCAAGGGAAGCAGCCCCACACTTGGCACACTCAACAACAGAAGAAGATAAAACATCACCACAGTCTACACACAAGTGAATACCAGCGCGCGCCGCATCGTGTGTCCTCGGGTTTGCTGAACCGCAGACGCATTCCTTCGTAACGTTCACATCAACATGACCTGCACCACACGTGGTACAGGTCCAAGAGACGTTGCGCCCACGTAGGCAAGTCAGGCATCTTTTTGCTGATGCAGGAAGTTGTGTGCCACATCCACAGCACCACCAGAAATCGGCCTTTCCCACAACACGAAACTTCTCAAGAAAGCGACGAATTGCTGGATTATCCCCTAGATGTATCCCACTCAGACGCATTGACGGAAAATAGTCCACTTGCAGGTCCTTCATGAGAGAATGGACGAGCTGGGAGGCATCATCCCCATGAGCTCTCCATAACCCATTCAAAATGGTAACAAGACTGTCTGTGACCCACAGAAAGTTAATACTAGGGTGTTCTAGCAGGAAACGGTAGAAGTTATGCAGATTGACACGTGTCTCCTCGATGGGAAGGCCAATCAGTGTGTTTACCAAGAGACGAACAACCTGGGAAAAGGCCGTTTTGTCCAAGACTATTGAATGTCCAAGAGAAGCGCAAAGATGATAGGCCTCAATAACTCGAGCAAATTCCAAGCAATGTGGTCTTAGTGTTATAGCAGCCTTGAGAAAAGGGAGCCAAATAGTGCGCAAATTCTCTGCAACGCTTCCATACAGACGAACTGCAAGCGATGCCATTGTAGTTATCGTCTGCCATACGCTGCGAGAATCGTCCTTGAGAGCACCTGCATCCACTAGGCTGCCTATACAGTGAACGAGGTATGGTAGAGGTAGTTTCGTTTCCAGGGCAGGTAATGCTGCAAGAAGCTTAAAGTGCAGCTCGGCAAGGGCCTCTCCCTGACATTGCCGCATGTAAATACGACTCAGTTTGTTGAGTAAAGGAGTCCAGCGAACGGAATGATAGTCAAAAGAGACACCGATTTTGTCCACGATAGCCGTCAAGATTGCGTTCATCTCGTGAAAGTGCGATGGAGAAAAAAAGTAATCGTTGGCCGAAAGCCCTTTTATGCATGCGGAAAAAAAATGGTGATTGATTCCGCGTTCACCGTACTTGGACAGCTCGGAGTTGATAACACAAAAAATGACACTTGGTGCCACACGCACGGAGAGCAACAGTTGAAGAATGTGACATGGAATGAGCTGTTGAAAGACCTTTACCGTGGAGGTTGTCAGCTTCACCCACTCCTCTTCCTCCGGAGAGCTCAACGACTGTGTCACCAGCAACATCACCAGTCGCATGTATCCATAGCGCTCATTATCAAACCCTGGCGATAATTGATTTTCTTTGAGTGTCTCCCTTACGAACTCCACACATCGGCACCCCATCTCTGATGTAGGACCAAACAGACGTGCATCGGACAAATTTAGCGAGACATCCGTCACATGCATTGCCATCAAAAACAATGGCCACATGGCTTCCAGTGAGGTGCTACATGATTTACTCGCCTGCAGCACCACAACTGCAAAGGGATAAAAACTATGCGATAGGTCTAAAATAGGCGTGTAATCACTCCTAAAGAAATGCCGCTCACTTTCCTGCAGTTCCCGTTCAAATAATAGGCGCTCCTCTGGGGCAACCCCAGACGATGTTAGGAAGCTAACCACCTTGCTGCGTCGTCGTAACGGTCGCTTGATGACATTCTTGTGCCACCGTCGCATTCAACCCCTCCTCTGGAGGGAGAAACAAGAATGGCGAGAACCCGTGGAAGAGTGAAGGAGAACACGAGGAATGGATATATATATATATATATTATTATTATTATTTTTTTTTTTTTTGGGGGGGGGGGGGGTGTAGTTGAGAAAGAAAGAAATAAATAAAGATGCAAACAGTCTTCTAGTGACCCGATGATAATTCAAGGACACAAATGCACCACACCACGCAGATCAAAAGTAGACAAGGAGAAATAGTAGCCAGTAGGAGAAAAAGGAAAACACTGTAATGGTGAAAAGGTTAGGGTTGCATTGCCGCATCTACGTGAAAATATTTTTAGATTCTTCAGTCAGCAGGTCTACTGCCGCTTGTGCCTCTGCCGTGTTATAATCTGTCGACAGCACCTCGGCAATATAGGGATCCAATGCAGTGGAGCGCTTTTCCTCGCCATACTCCTTCACACAGACTCTTTCCAAAATGCCCGAGTCAATACATTCTAAAAGGCGGTAAAGCGATGGAAAAACACCTGCGATGACAGCGGCACGGCGCTCGGAAACAGATGATACTTCCAAGAGCATGTCCAGGTAGAGAGCATGAAAGTCAGTTGGGTCACACTTGCGCCGCCCATCCGCACGGAGAAGATGATCGTCCACTGTCTGCTGCCTGCTAGCCTTAAATCCATGCGCTACAACAATATCAGCTGCACGATCCATCGACTCAACGAAAGCAAACCCGACAAGGACGGCTGAAAGGGCATCATCAGCGCACAGCCGGGCAATCCCTTCCCAAAAATACGCCTGTCGTGGACCACTCGGCTGACCAAAGACTACAACATTCACGGGGCATCCAGCGGCGCCATAGACGGAAGAGAAATAATCCTGAGAACAGTCATGCCGTAGCAGTAATTGAAAGTCGCTGTAAGTTATAAAAAGCAGCAGCATATGGGGCAACCCGCTTCTCAAGACAATAACAGAGTTTGGAACCGCATTTTTTCCCTCACTTACGCTGGGGAAGGAGCCTCTGCTGCGCTCCGCCCCCACAACGCGCATCACCGCCTCAAGCAAGCCTTCGCATGTGACGTCAACCACCAACGCAGCATTCATGCAGACTTTGTATGCATGTATATATTTATACACAATGTGTGTGTACGCGTGTGTGCCCCTGAAAGATGATAGACCGATGCTCTTCAATGATACTTGTGTGTGTGTCTCTCTCTCTCTATATATATATAAGCGACACAGCTGCAGTAGAGCAATAATCAAACCGAAATGCGATAAATGACGCGATGAAGAACGAAAAACAAAAAAAGTCCAAAGTGATGAGAGAAGTTTAAATGGGAATAAAACAAAAAAAGAAACACAAGAATAACGGGCGCATACGGGAATCTCGGGTTAAAACCAGTGCTAAAACAGGGCATCCCACTACCAGCAACTCCCCTCACCTCCGAGTAGTTCGCCGCACTTCTCATCTCAGACGGCATGGGAAGGAAAAACAATATTTCCCCCCCCCCACATCACAGCGAAAAAGGCGGTCCGTCATACACCGCTGATGTCGGTGCATCCGGGACGCCAAGGCACCGAAGGCAAAGAGGCAGAAACATGTCTCTCCTCAAGCTTCACAGGGACAATTGTCTCGTACTTCAACGATGTACACGATGCTGCAGCAACAGCGGAAAAGTCATAAGAGGCACGAATATATATATATATATATATATTATTTATTGCTGCTCTTATTATTCACGAATTTTCTATGCCCACGTGTGTGTGTGTGTGTGTGTGTGTGTGCCAGGAGCAAGAAAATTCTACAGCCACGCATAACGAAGAGAGAAGGCAATCGCGACGAAGAAAAGAAGAATTAAACAAAGAAAAACAACAGAGATAAACGGCTTCTAACAAACAAACAAACGGAAACAACAACAACAAAAAAGAGAAGGTTAAATGCACAAAAAGAAATATGCGCAAGGCGGTGGAATGAAAGGGGCAAAAAAAAAAAAAACGGCTCTATTCCACTTGCTCAAATGTTGTTGCTGTCGTCTAGAAGTCGTACCGCCTCCTGCACATCTTCCTCGGTTAGTCCGGTAAAGGCATTTGTGACTATGGCGTGGCGGGCAAAAAAGGCGCGATTAGGAGCAGTTGCGGGCAAATTGATGTCGTCCAGTGCCACAAAGTTCACAATGTTGTACCGCTCCTTGTTAGCGTCAATCCATGAGAGAATTTCGACTGACCGTGACTTGTCACAGAAAGATGGTGTGCACGCGATGAAGGTTGGAAGACCGTGCTTGACAAGCTGTTTTGAGACCTCCCCCTGCCCAAACTTTGTCATGCGCCATGAGCTGCTCAAGACAATCTTTGCCCCTGTTGCAGTGACGATGCTTCGAAGATTTTCCATCTGCTTTTTCGCAAACAATTGCCCACTGAACGGGGACACGACGCCATCGCAGTCAAGGAAGATGATCTTGGTGCAGGTGGAAGAGGAGCTCTTCGGAGGCCCTGCAGCAGGCACTTTCTTCTCCGTGTTGTTCATCTCCTTGAGAAGCCACAAGGGTGGAAACACACAGACAGACAGACAGAGAGAGAGAGAGAGAGACGTTCAACGCAAAGGGGTGAAAGAGTCAAAGGCACCACGCCACGGAGACTCCTCTCATCCCCATCCACCCACCACCCCATCCATCACATGCAGACACACAAGCGGAGAAACCATATATTCGGAAGCTTAGGCTCCCCAAGAACGCAACAACACAAGAATTTTTTTTTTTTCTGTTCGTCCTTTTATAAAATATGAACTGTACGTGCGTTGCATTTCCTCTGTTTATCCTCCTCCCCCTAACCCACCCACACACCCACACACACACACACTCTCTCTGTGCTTGCCGATCCATCTCTTTCCCTTTTTGTTTTTCAGTTTGATTGAGCCTGTCTCTCACCACCCGTGCCGTCACTCATGTGGTCTCTTGGGGGCTAATTTAGCCATGGGGAGAAAACGATCATCCGTGATTTCACCGCTAGCGAGCCCATGAACGTGTTGCACCATGTCATATGCGATTTGCTCGGTTATACGTGAGTCATGTTTGTAGTCGGGATGCTGAAGAACAAATTCTCTCAGATACTGCGATGCTGTCGGTATTTTTCCAGAGGCCCGCATTGATATGAAGCGCACGTAACCCCTGAGTACAGCACTTTGAATGTTTTCTTCCTCCATGTATCGGAGCACAAGAGGAATAAGTCCGTAGTACACTCCATGCTTGCCGTTAAATATTTCATCGATGCTAAGCGCTGTGTTTTCACTGGGGTCGGTAGAAATGTTTACCCCAAAGATGTCACGTCGCATAACATATTTCTGAACACAAGGATTGCGACTATGAGCACAGCCCATATTTTCGTCCACAATGCTCAGCCTTGTGTAGAACAACGGGTTGTACTTTATAATCGCACGAGTGAGAATGACCAAGAACACTGAAAATGCCGCATTTTCAAATGGCGTTGGCATCACATCCATTACACGAAACTCCACACGCCAGCCCAAGTCACCATCAATCGTTGGCGGCTTTAGACGAACGGTTTGCCAATTGGTGCTTTGAATGTTTTCAAAGTGCTCCACGTGCGTTGTGTCATCAATGTCGATCATCTGATCGTACACGACCAGAGGATCGCGAATAAACAGATGTGCAATGTGCTTTGCCAGTCGGAAATTCACACCCTCGTTCCGCATAATCTCAAAATACGACTCGTTCATCGTAAATTCTTCGTCATTGAACTCCTCCAAGTTCGATACGAGTGGGCTAATGAAAACAGAGATGGAATCATAGCGTGACTTGATGATTCGTGGTACCTCCTCGCGCTTGCGGTCATCTACCGACGCGGCGATAGTCAACCACCGAACATCCGAGTCACAGAGAATTCCCTTTTGGAATGGCGTGGCTGAGCTCAGTGCAAGAAACAGGGGAGAAAGAATCGCCAGCTGGTCATATATATGACATGCTTGCGACTCATTCGAAAGCTGCATAGTGATCTGCAGGCAGTTGGATCCCATACCAAACGCCATGCAATCCATGTAAATACACGGGTGACTAACTGAAGGAATGGGACATGGACATGCTTCGTAACGCTGCTTCACAAGCGCCGCCTGTGAGTCTCGAAAATATTGTGCATAATAGTAATGAGTCGTAGGTGTATAGAGATGTGTCATGGACTCATTCGACGGGTCAGCTGGATTGTCTAAACCTTCGGGTGCCGACATGTCGTCCATAAAATTCCTACCCTTTGTTTTTTTCTCCTCATCTGCAGTGTTACAAGTAATGTCCACGTTTTGTGGTGTGTGGTCAATGTTTAGACGGGGATCTACCGTTCTCTCCATGGTGTGTGTGTCAATGTAAATGGGCACTTGAACACACACCTTGCGGCCACGCCGAAGGCGAATATTCTCCGTGAGATTTACGAATCGAGGATGCGTGGCATTAATGCAGACATCTGGCACGAATAGCGACTTCGAATGCGGCGTCGATCTGCTGTCAGAGGTGGTAAACTGGCCAACACCCATCAGCGGAAAGGTCACCAATGTGACGGCAAATGTGTTACTCCCCGCGAGGCTGTCCAAAAGCTGAAATCGTCGCTGCATGTTCGCCTCCACGGAGCACAGGGAATCTGCATCCAGAGAGTATGGTCTGGCAGGGATGCTCTCTACCATGAAACTCCCATACTCTGGACGCCACCCCGCGTTCTCCTTTTCGCCCAACTGCACAAGGCCATCAATAACTTCAGCTGCATTCAACGACAGGAGCACCCTGCGCCCCTCCACACGCACCAGTAGATGCTCTATCTCCTCTCCCCACAAAAAAGGAAAATCTATCTTGTCCCTATGCCTTCGATAAATCGACAGGAACTGTTGAATTCCGTGAGCCAAAACGTGAGATATGGCACGATTGTTCTCGTCCGTCCCCCATCGCAAGGGTGCACCTCCTGTAGTTAAAAGGCCCATCTCTCTTATAGTACTAGCGCCCAATTTCTTTCTTCTTCTTCGTCTTATGCCTCCCCCCTTTCATGTCCGTGTGGCGCCACATGGATGTTGTGTGCGTCCATCCACCAGATGCACACATGAGTTTGACGCAACGGCAAGTGTGAGGAGATCAAAAAGGAAAGGGGAACGGTCAATAAAGTAAAAGTAGACAAAGGAAAAACAGAAACAACGTTTCCGCCACCCCACACACCATCAGATCTCCTTTTTGTTGTTGTTGTTGTTATTGAGACCAAAAGGGACGAGCAAAAAAAAAAAAAAAAAGTGTCACCGGAAAAAATACACACACCACATATAAAAAGCGAGAGAAAACCATCTAGAAGAAGAAAGAAGGCAGCAGCAGCAGCAACAGGGAAGGGAAACGAATACCTTCTAGCCCTCAATAATGCGCAATAGCTCTTCGTATGAAGTCTTCAGGCGTTTAAACTTTTCTTCTGCATTCTTTTGTTCTTGTACCGGCGCACCACACCATTTGTCTGGATGCCACCGCATCGCGAGGGTGCGATAGCTCTTCTTTACACGCTCCACTCCAGCCCCATCAGGAAGCGAGAGGTGAGCATATAGCTCTGCGACAGTGCGGGACGCCGTAGTCTCCCGGACTTTTTCGCGCCGTCTCCTTCCGTCACTGCCTGCTTTAGCGCCGGCGCGGTCAGCTTCTGAGGGATTCCCACCACGTGAAGAGCAGCCATTGCGCTCCTCCTGCTGTTTTCGCCGTTGAAACTCTCTCTGCCGCTCGCAGAGGCGCTGCAGTACTTCAACCCCTTCTCTTGTGTGATGCTCTTGGAGCGCCAACTTGGCGCTTCGAACCGCATCAGACAACCTAGCCAGTTTCTCTTCAGAGAGAGCCTTTAGTAGCAACAACTGCGCCCGCTCGCCTCCAGCGGAGATGCTTCGAATGGCATCGTTGATGTCATCAATGCATTCGTAGAGACGCGAATGCTCAAAAAAACCACGTGCTCGCTTTGCCAGCACCATTGAACGAAGTCGATCGCCAATAAGTGAGCGCTGAAGTGCTGTGGAGCACAACTCAATAAGAAGAGACCACTCCTTCCTGGAATGTAGAGAGCCCAACTCCCGACAGAGATCAATGCAGTGTTGAATGCGGTGGTTTGCCTGACGAAAACGTGCTGCATAATCAGCAGGAACAGTGACGCCGAACAGCGGCTGAACCGCAGCTAGTTCATTCTCAGAGGAACTCTCCAGGAAAAGTAGTTGAGCACGCCAATAGAGAAGTTCTGGGGAAACTGAATATTGCTGGAGGCACTTACCTGCGTATGCCAAGGCTGCCTGATTTCCCTCCTCGACAGCAAGTAGTTGAACCTTCAGCGCCTCAAAATTGGCACACGCCACAGACTTTAGCAACTCGTTCAAGTGCCTTAGCGCCGTGGCATGTTCATTTCTATCGAGAAAAGTGCTGTAAAGCTCGTAGAGGGAAATGTCTGCCACGTCGAGCTCAAAAGAGCAATCACATATCTTCTTGTACTTTTCGATAATCATGCGCGCCTCAGCACACCTGCCACAACATAAGTGGGATCGAATCGCGCGCCGAATTCCAGGGACATAACGATCATCCATCTCGTACGAACGCGTAGCATCACGCAAGCAAAGCTTGTAGTTTTCAATGCGCAGGTAACATGCAGCGCGGTTTCCCAACAGCGCCGCATTCAGCACACTCGGCAGGCACGAATCAATGACCTCAGAGAATGTCTCTGCGGCCCCGCTGTATTCACCTCTATGATACGCCTCGGTCGCAAGCTGACAGCGACGACGTTGCTCTGCGTCAAGGGGGGTTGCGTACATCGCCTCATCCAAAGCGAATACGTTGAGAGTGGTATTCGATGAGGGTGACGACCCGCCATCGATGTTATTTTTCTTCCTCACCGCCGCCGTAGTCGTAGTACTACTGGTAGATGGAGCAGTCGTTTTTTGGTTTGAATTCACATTGATCGAATCAGTAGCGACAGGGGGCCTTGCAGAATGACCCACCAGCACCGCCGTTATGTCTTCCAACTGTTGCGTCAGAGAAAAGAAATCCTCGTCACTGAAAAAAGCTGGTTGGCTCGCGCGTACAGGACCCTCCCAGGGACTCTGAGATCCCTGTTTTTGAGATGCAGCGCCAGCTTCCTTCTGCAGACGCCATACGTGTACAGCCTCGTTCCAGTCGCGAAGCACCGACGCATCAAGAAAGGAGTGCATGCGATCATCATGAGCGAGCAGCAGTTTTGCCGGATAAGTCCTCAATATCCCATCCGCCATGCGATGGCAACAACACAACTAAAGCTCAAGCATGAACCAAACCAGCAGAGAAAGCCCCCAACAACAACAACACGCAGACAGACAGAGACAGACAGGGAAATGGAAAAGAGTGTGGCACAGCAAAAAAAAAAAAAGGGGGGAAGTAGTATAACATCATTAACGGCTCTCACACCTTAATACAGAACAGACACAAGACCAGCGCCAGTGCTACTGCTAGTGATGATGACACTGACAATCTCAACGGCAGTAACTATTCGTGACCCAAAGATATCCTGCCGCGTACGAGTGCCGGTGCCGTGGTCAAATGATACATCACGCCACGTGGCCAGTAGGCCAAAGTGCGTGCACACCCACTCACTTCACAACGGGGAATACGCAGGAAGAAAAGGAAGGAAGGAAAGGGATGCGAATTCATTCATGTACATGCATCTCCTACGACGACTCCGTACGGGGAACCCACACACACACACAAGAAAAAAAAAAAAGATTGAAACAAAAACAAAACAAAATAAAACATAAGCCTCACCAACTCTGTGGTTAGGCACGGACAAAAAAAAGCTTCATAGTCCGTTTGTCATTCACGGTGTTGGCTGTGTTGCTTCCGCAGAGTGTCCACCCACATCCCTCCTCCTCCAATGCGTCGATCATAGAGACAAAAATTTGAGACTGACCAATATCGTCGCTGGCAAAATGCGTCTGCAATTCGCCGTACCAATGCGGTGGTTCCTCCTTCCACACAAACGCAAACGGAACATTTTCTGTGTTTGTCGTGGTGCATGATCTGGGAAGCACTGCATTGAGCGTATCAATCGTGTTTTCCTTCACGGGACCAACAATAGAAATAGATGGCGGGTTGCATGTGACGCTGATCACCAAGTTCCTTTCCATCCTTTAGCAAAGTAATTGTTTGTGCTGGGATCTGTGCTGGCCGTCGCCTCTCTCTTTTTTTGTTCCTTTTTTTTTCTTTTTTGCTTCTATTGATGTTTCGCCCTTTTTTCTTCTCACGGCAGTCGCCACCAGAAGACAAATATGTGGAGAAGAAAACGACAAGGACGAGATAATTGAATGACGAGAAGTGTGTGAACGGCAAAGTGGGAAAACGGTGCGAATGAGAACTGGGAACTGGGAGTAGTAGAATATCGTCATGTACATGTTCATAGCAATGGTAGCGCGCCGTCATCCGCAGCAGCCTTTGCCACCGCCTCCTGCTGCCGCCGTCGCTCCTTTTCCTCCAGAGCCGCTCGCTCCAACTCTTCCATGGTAGGCGCAACATATGTGCCCTGCAATCGTGCCGCCAACTCTTTAAGACCGCACTCCGGGGGGAGAAGAGCGCGCAGCTGCTGCACCTCCGCTGAGTTAAGCACAGCTTCGCCACTCGTGGTCACCACCTGAATCAGGTTGTCGACGGTCATCACACCATCTTCTTTTTCATGGATGACTTTCAGCGCCTCCCACAATTCTCCCTGTTCCGTCAGTGCGTCGCGATATATTTCCTCCGCACACGAGATAAAAATATTCCAGTCAATGTTTTTTACTTCCTCGACTGGTACAATCTTCACTGGCTGCTGTGGCGCTTGACCCTCCGCCGCCGCCGCCTCGAGGGCGCGTTCCACGATTGACTTGCGGGGCTTCTTTTGCGCAAATGCGGACCCACGCTTCTTTTCTCGCATCTCCTCCCGACGTCGCTCCTTCTCTCGCTTCAACTCCTCTTCGCGACGCCACTGCTCCAGGCGCAATACCGGATCCGCCATCCGCTCGCGCAGGTAATCCATATCTTCCTGCGTCGGATTCATCCCCATGCCGCGTAGAAGTGTCAAGCAGTCAAGAAACGAGACCAGTTTTTCCTTATTCTCCAACAGTGTGAAGATCACCTCGGCCTCGTTGTACACTTCGCTCGTGATGACGGATGGTTGGTGATTGGTATAACCTTCCATCGTAATGAACACTGTGCCTTTCCCTGTTCTAGTTCCTCCTCTTCTTCTTGTCTTGAATCTGTGTGGCTGCGCTGACAGGAAAGGGAAGTGGAGAGAAAGAACACAGAATTGCGCCACGCAGACGGGGGTGACTGAGGATGAGAAACAGGAGAGGCAGACACGTCCCAAGGGAAAAAAAAGTGTACGTCTACATCCGAGCTTCCCTCTCCCACCAATTTTCTTATTTTTTTTTTTTTGCCTTATCAGTTATGCTTGTTACACTTTTCGCACGGGCCAGAGTTGGGGAAGGGGGGGCGAAGAGGAAAGAAAGAAAGAAGAAGGAATAAGCAGAGGGGGAGAAGGTCTCCTATACTAGTACTACTACTACTACTACAATAATGAGAACAAGATTCCAAGAGAAACTGTTAGATCTGGGGGGGAAAGGCGGAAAAAAGCAGAAACAGACGCCCTTTCTTTTTTTTTTCTTTTTAAATCATCCGCCATTTGCAAAGGCAACAACATGCTTCGGCGAAGTCTCAATAGCAGATACTTCATCTGGGTTTGCAGAGGGCATGCCGTCATTCACTTCAACCCCACCGTCACTTTCCATCTCCAGGATCACGGCAATCTCTTCGCCCACCAACATGGACTGCGCCTCATCCACCAGCTTGTTCCAATCCCATTTGGAAATCATAAAACAAAGCAAAGGAATCTCAAATAAAAACCCCGTGATGATGCCACCAACAACCCCCTTCACACCCCAGTCAAAGACAAATACGTAAAGAGCAGAGGCAGGCATGCCAACAAGCCACAATGTGAAGAGGACGCCACGCGCTGCCTGCTCCGGTCGGCCCGCACCGCGAAAGATTCCCTGGAGGCAAAACTGGAGAGAGTCCCCAAGATGGCATATTATAACGAGCGGCATTGTGGACTCCACCAAGCTCGCCACCTCAGGGACGTTGGTGTAAAGTCGCGCAATGTGACCACCGAAACAGGCCATTAATGTGGCCGTGCACGCACCTAGTACAATGTCGCAGATAATGATGAACTTGGCGTACTGCTCTGCAAATATGGGCTTACGCGCCCCCAGTGCATTTCCGATAATAACACTGGCCGCAACACTCACGCCCAATGCCAGCGAAAACATAACGGTCACGATATTCATCACCACACCGAAGACCGCCAGAGCGAGTGGGGATATCGACACAGCGAAGAATGCCTGCACCTCGAAGGCCCACCACTCGGCACACACTGCCACCAGTGATGGCAAACCAACCCTCAGAAATGTGACCCACCCTTCCTTCTGCCGAAGCGCCGGGGATGGCCATGTCGACTCACGGGGGATAACCTTTGGGTGGAATATAGAAAACAAGACATTGGTGACAGCGCAAAGGCCCACTGTACATGTTAATGACAAGGCTGCGCCCTCTATACCGATTGGCGTTAGGTAGTAGTTGATCAAAGGAGATGAGAGCGCTGCCACTCCGTTAGCATACGCCACGAGAACAGGTAGCCGCTGAGCAAACAACGTCTTGCTCACCGTCCCACTCACAATTTGAGCCATTAAATACGGCGGGCAATACGCAAGAAATCTTGCAGCCCCATCACCGACAGCTTCACCAAAGACAAGAAACATAATATTCCTGCAATTTAGAAAGGCAATGCTCATAATGACCCACAGCATCATATCGATAATAAGAGCTCGCTGCAGCGTCTCATCAATCACAGGAGAACGAGGATCTTGCCCAAAGGCTTGAGATCCTATCGTGTCAATTGCGGATCCCAAGCCACTGATGATAGACATTGCCATCACGTTGAAGATAAGAACTCCGGCACTGTACTGCGACATCCCCTCCTCGCCGAGATGATGACCCACAAACATCATGGTAATCATCTGTGATGACATCCACAAAATGCTGCTGACATCAGTCGGCACCAAAATCTCCAGTGTCTGACGAAGAAGATCACGAAGCGGTAACCTTTCGTCGTCCTCCGACACAAACTCCGGACGACTCTCAACATCTGGAGACACTACAGATGGTATCGCCTGCATTTGTTGTGTTCCGTCACTTATGGCTATATGTGAGCACAAGTAAACAAGCGACCCCCCACCCCCACCCCCGCACACATACAAACAACCATGTGATTATAATCACGAGGGAAAGAGAGAGAAACCAACGGGATACATAAAGCAAAGAGCAAAGAAAAGGAAAAAAAAAAAATAAGAAAGAATGAATGAATGAATGGAGAGGAACCAACGGTGACGCGCGGAAAAGAAAAAAACTGCTGGCAAATTTACCCCGTCCTCAGCCACACTTTTAACACTTCCGCCACCTCCACCCGTTAGAAGTGCATTGCAGTCTGCTGTACATCACCCAACACGGCCCCATCTAACCTTCGGACATCCACTTCTTTTCTCTCTCTGACTGTGTGTGTGTGTGTGTGGGGGGGGGGGTGGGGTGGTGGATGCGTTTTTTCTCTGCAGTTTCTCAATCGTCACCAACCCGCCACCGCGCCCATCCTGTCCTTTTTACCTCCTGATATCCCACTCCACCCGAATCCTCACATGTACATGAACGAAAACAAAACAAAAAAAGTGCAAGAAGCGGAGACACTAATCGCCAACCGACGTTAGAAACAATGACACGGCAAGACACGCCTTCGCATCGCACACGGAAGACAACACCTCCTCCAAGGGCATTGCAAGCAACGAACTCGCTACCGATGCCACCTCCGTCTTCGAGCCCTCCTGAAGTGTCTCAAGTGTCTCCGGTGACATGGTCACGCTGACAGTGTACACCTTGAACGGTGCCATCCCCTCGTTCCCGATTGTATACCTGGTTGAGCCGAGCACGGATACCTTATTGAGATCAAAACCCAGCACCGCAAGGGGCTTCTCGTTCGGCCATGTGATGGTCCCATCAGCATCTTCCTCTTCGGTGCCACAAACGGCCTCGATGGTGAAGTTGCAGCCGACAGACACACGACGATTGCGAACAAGTAATGCATACTGCTTGTTATCCACAATTGCAACAGGCAGAAGTATGACAGGGGTAGAGTCGGAGAGCTCCACTGTCTGAACAACCTTCCCGCTTTGCGTATCGCACTCCACATCCATTATCACCCCCACAACGCGCTGCGCTATCCGTCTGATGTTGCGCACAACAAAGGCAGATGGCACAGGTCCATGCTCTGCACAGAGAGCGACGTATTTCATGAACGGTGCGTAGGCTGCCACTGTCCTCACACTCTCCGGTGCATCATCACGATACGTCTTGTGCAGCGCAAGGAGCACCATTTTCTCGCCGACACGCACCTCCATCCCAACCATTTGTGCGCAAAAATCAACAAGAAACCCCCCCCCCAAAAAAAAAAGAGCTCGTCGCTAACAGAGAAGAAGAAAACAAATAAGAAAGCGGGGTGTGGAAACACATTAGGTGTGGTGCAAAAAGAGAAGATGCAACGCTACCCCCACCCCACCGACTCCCAAAGTGAGTCCACATCTATACACGTACGACTATGTGGCTTTATTGGATCACAGCACCAAATCCACCTTCTTCTTCTTCTTTATCATCATCATCAGCAGCAGCTCCCGATAATCCACAAAGTCATACGTTTCGGCTTCGGTGGTCCTGTAGTCCCAACCACGCTAACAGCAGCTGCATCGGTGTGGAAAGCATCACAGGACCCACAACAGGCACCGACTCCAACACACGCATCAGCATTGGGAAAAAGTTTCCGAAAAGGTTCAGTGCGCCAAATCCCTGAATCATGACACCAATAAAACAGAAACCCATCATGATGAGTAGCATCCCTACAAAAAAACACCCTGAGGCCCGCCGACGAGAGAGAAAGAACGACTGAAACCGCTTCGGTCCCATCACTATCGCAACCCCCGCAACAAAGAGAACGTTTCCCATGGTCAAGAGGGCGCTATCTAGGAACATCACGACACCCATAAACGTGAAAAATGCCCCAAGCCCAGTTAGGGCGACGCCGAGCTTTGTAGAGTCATTCCAGCTGTAGAGGGAATCCATTGGGTTCACTTGGCCTTGACCCTGCGTTAGAGAGTGTTACACACGGGAGTGCCAACCAAGATGGAACGACGAGAAAGTAACTGGGAAAATAGAAAAACATAAAGAGAAGAAATTCGTCATGTGTGTGTGTGTGTGTGTGCCGAGATCTGACGCAGAGATTGCGTGAATGGACAAACACACTTCACTCCCCCTCCCCCCCCAAAAAAAAAAAAAAAAAAAAAGTGATGCCTCGAGGTGCAAACTTACCCATCAAGCTCGACACATTACTTAAACACAGCCGGATCACTCATTTTCCGTGCCCTGTTATACGGATATCTCCCTCTCCCCACCACCGCTCTCCTTCCTTTTCTTTAAAAGCAAAAAAAAAAAAAAAGAGAATCATTCATCATATCTTTCTTTCCCCTCTGTTGACCGGCCTCTTACAAATTGGCGTCGTTCCTGGGGCGCTTATGGCCCTTCTTTCCTCTCTCACGCTTTACTGTCGCCTCCAACGTAGAACGTCCCCCACCCATCGCATTCTTCTGCTTCGCTGTGAAGACCTCTATGCGCTGCTTGCGGAGCGATTGATGGTATGCCGACAGCGGGTTTCCAGCCGCCTTCAACTCTTCTTCCACTTGCTTTACCGACGCAAGATCACACGGCCCATTTCCGGTTTGATCACGTCGCGCTATAATCCGCTGGTTAGTTGTCTGCACATGACGAATAATGGTGCTCAGCTGTGCATGGATTTTTGGCACCTTTACCTCAGAACGCAGTCGCTTCAGTGTCGCCTCCACGGCCCAGAAAGCCTCTGGGAAGCCGAGGGTGTGGCTGTGCGTTGCCAGATGCTCCGTGAGAAGGTAGAGACACTCAGACCACACGTCCATGCGATAGGCTGGGTTTCGTGCCTGTGACTTCTTCACACGTATGGTGAACTGCAGGTCAGTGGACTCGCTCTTCTCCCCTCCCCCACGAATATTACGGTCAAGAGCAACACTGGGTGAGGTTAGGATACGCAGCAAATATGGAGCAACGGGAATAAAGAGACCGTCAGACCGAATAGAGATGTGGTTCAGGATTTCCAAAATTTGAAGATGCATGGGGAACATGCGGGGGGACGCGAAGAGATCCATTAAACCAGTCCCAAGTTGGACGACTGGGTGAATGAGAGGTCCGAGCTGAACGGCATCGGAATATTTTGACACCACTGCTCCCCATGTACGAAGGGCGTTGAGGTACTGCCAGTTTACCACAGCCCGCACATTACTCTGCGTCTGCTGCTGCAGTGCAGCACGAAGGTATATAGCCAATTGACGCAGATACACAAAGGTATGCTGGTAGGCTGCTTCCATGTCAGTGCCGTAGAGATCAACGACGCAATTCATGAGAAAAGCTATTAGTGGGGCGGTATGAATGTTGTAGTGGTGTGCTGTCCGAACAAGGGTAAGAAATATGCCTTTAAAGGCCGTGGATTGGTACATGGAGCGCGTGCCCGTGGCGCGTGTTGCAAGAGCGCGAACAACAACATATGCCGCAATGCGCACAGACTCCTCCGCGGCAGTGCACAGTGAAAGTGTTGTTTTAAGGACAGCTCTGGTAATACCCTTTACATAATGCAGTACTGGCACAAATGGTGTAAGAGCGTGGAGCAACCCGGCCGTCAGAATAGCGTCCACGCAGCCATCCGCCACAGTGGCCACCAGCGAGAGCAAAAGGAGCCGCATCAGGTGACGCGTTTTAGGGGATTTGAAGGAGCCCTTTCCAGTGATAACAATGCTAAGGTTAGATCCAATGAAGCGCGCGATGCGCAGCATGGACTCCTTCACCAGCACGGGTTCTTCAAACTTGCGTGCCGCACTTGCCCGTGTGCTATTTCGCACAGTGTAACCAAGCTCCCGCACCCCACTCACAAAGATATCGACGCAGGCCTCAACGTTCTTGGCCTTGAGAAGGCGATCCACCTCCTCCCGCGTGATACGCACCGCTACTTCCGCCCTCTTTCCGCTTCCGGATGACTTTGCACCATCCTTCGTGTCATCATCATCATCATCACCACATCTCCCTTCATTCCCGTCCATCTCTTCCTCGTCCATCTCCGTCTCCGCATCGCTGCCATCGTCATCATCTACAACGTCCATGTCCTCATTGCCAAATTGCAGGAGCGTTGGGTCCTCCTCCTCCAGGTAGGAGTAGAACTCCGGGTCGGTGTCCTTCAGACGCTCAAGCTGATCCTGGTGCTCCTGCTCCTCGCGCTGGTTCTCCCGTGCCTCACGCAGACGCTTCTTCTCAACACGCTCTAGCTTTTCCTTCTTCGCCTTGGCCCCCTTGCGGCGGTTTTCAATCACCGTCGCCAAGTGTTTCTTGGCATACTTTTTGAATGACTTTTTTTCTTTCAGCACCATCGGCCCTACCCAAAAGTGTATCACTGACACCTAACTTAAATGCGAAACCTTCGGCACACCAAATTTATCACCTCGTTACACGTATTATTATTATTATTATTTCTTTCCCCGTCTTATGCCTCTCTCGCTTTACTTTCAGTGGCCCCCACTTTTTTCTTATTTCCCGGCACCCTCGTGTTTATCCCCCGTTTCAATGGTGGAAGAATGACTTGCCGTAGTGACGATGATGATGCGAGAGCACAACCGAGACCCCCCTCCGATGATTAAATAAAAAAAAAAAAAAAAACAGAGCATAAAAATAGGGGAAAGGAAAGAGGCCAGTGTTGCGTCACAACAAACCCTCCCCGCCCATCCATCCAAGAGGAATATATATATATATATATATATATCACACACACGCACATGAAAGTAACCCACACCGGAGACATGCATTGTCACTCCTTCTCTACCACCAACACTTGTATTATCTACATGACACACACACACATACACATACAAGATGCTCTTTCCACCCCCCCCCCCCCCCCTCTCTCTTTCTATCTCTTTTGTTTATCCCGCTTTCTTGTTGAATCTCAGACTCTTTTTTTTTTTGTATGTCTATGTTCCTTCCCTTTTGTTTTTCTCATCTATAGCATTGCGCAGCCATGGCACCCGTGCAGCACAGGCATACGTCTTTTTCTATGGGCTTTTTTGGAGTGTGCCTCTTCATTCTTCTTATCCCCCGTTGAATTCGGATCACGCAAGGGCCGTGAAGAAGCAACGATACGACCTGCACGAGACTTCCGGAGATGGCCCCCTGATTCCTCTTGGGGTGGTGTTGGTGGTGATGGTGGATAGCGAGGAGAATGAGTAGAAGAGGGTGAAGTATCCACTGCGGTACAAACATCTTTCGAGTCCTGTGATGGATGCAGCGTCAATTGTGGCCCAGTCATTAATGTGTCAGCCCTCGTGATGCTCAAATGTACCTGCATATGGGAAACAGCAGTATTCGTGACAACCACATCATCAGCGTTGATACTCTCAGGCGTGTCCATTTCAGCGGAGCTCTCACTGCCAGATTCAAACTTTACGGAGGAACCTATCTGCGAGTTTTCTAACGGCGCAACCTCAGTCACCTTCCTTGGTGGCGCGCACGACGGTTCAAGTGGTACATCAACCATCTCTCTGACTGAAGAAGACGACGAGTGAACAGCGAAGTCACGAGGGTGACAAACAGGGAGCTTTGAAGGTTCGTTGAACTCTGGCTTTTGTGATTTCGAAGACGACGAAGACGAAGACGACGACGATTCAAACCGCGGAGCGAGTAACTGCACGTGTTTCCGAGCACACTCCCTGACCTCTTTTGTAGATGACGATGGTGGCGGTGGCGGTGGTGGTGGTGGCGTTCTTGTTGGTGCTGATGGTGGTGGCGGTGGCGCCGTCATCGCCAGTGGTGATTTAATCGAGTCATTACACAAGCCATCACGCGCAACGTCACCGTGACACCACAATGTCATCTCCCGGAGCACGTCAATTTTTGATCGCTCCGTGGAAGACGTGGAAGATGGGTTTTCTCCACCTGGTGAAGACGTGCTGCTACTACCATCACCACCACCACCACCACCACCACTAGTGACCTTCTCTAGCACGCTTTCCTGTTCGCCATGTAAAGTGACAAGGTGATGTAGAATGCCCTCCTTCAGTTCATCAGACGCGTCATGTGGGGTACAGAGCACCACTGCGAGGGGAACCAGTGGTTCGAGCGTCAAAAATCCCCTGCAGCATCCGAAAGTATCATCCGAGGCATCGATCATCTCTACTAGGTGTTCATTAACCTCGAAGAAGGCTAGCACAAAGACCCTATTCATCTCGTCGTACTCATGTGCCTCCCATGTGCTAAACTCGGCGCAGCCAATCCGATGAAGTCCTACACATGCTGGTATACCGGCGTCAAGCATCGACAATCCCATCGCAATGTCACCAACATCCAGAAAAGCCAAGCTGCCTGAAGCCTCGCTGGGGTCCCGCGGCGCGAGACACGCCATCAGGGAGATGTAGCCCACTACCTGCACCTGTGGGGGTAAATACGCGTCAAAGTAGTCATCGAACCCGACAGACAGCTCTGGCAGCTCACGAAGGACTCGACTCAGAAGCCAGCCAGCCACGCGCTTTGTTTCGTTTGATCGCATAAGCCTCTGTCGACGCTGGGTTTCGATCAAATCTGCCTTCGCATGGCGTTCTACAGAAGAGGATCCCCTTGTTTGAGCTGAAGACGCAGTTTGAGCATCACCATCGACCTGAACACCTGGTATCGACCCGAAGCCACTTCTGCAATCGGGACCTCGCTGCTTGTCCTGTCGCTCTCCTACAATCTTCCGCAGGTGCAGCAGCTCCACCAAAAGGCTTTTTTTCTCTTCGAAATGAAAGAGGCTCGTGTCCTCATTAGTCCTCCGTGGCGCATTCTTAGTGTTGATGCGCCTTAAGCGCTGCGTGTACCGCATGGTGCTCATCGTCTCGTGGTAGAACTCTGCGTCAGGGTGAATGCAGGCGAGAAAAACTGTCATGGAGGAACCGGAGAGGTATCGCTGAAGCAGCACTGTTAGTGCTGTATCGCGAAAGTTTACATAAGAGCTGGTGCCATCTGCCTTCTGTCGCGTCGTGCTCAGAGCCTCCAACACCGTGCTGAGCCGAGATAGCGATTTGTTGATGGCGATGCTCTCCTTGTTCAACTGAGGCGAATAAGTAGTCTGCCGTTCACTCCCCGCCAAATCTACGAGGCACAGACGTAAACCATGACTTTTGATTGTAAAAATTGCGTGGCTGCGACTGCTGCGGGGGTTGCGCTCCGTCGGTGCTGTCCGCCTCGTCTGCATCCCAAACGCCGAAACAGCTTCCCACTCCTCCATCGATTTGACCACGCAGGTTGTCAGTTCCTCCACCACGATTACGGTTCCCTCAGGACCGGAACGGCGGCGAATCCGACGACGCTCGCCCTCAGCCAAAAGATCGTGCACCGTCTCCCCGTACACCTCCAGCATAGCAACCTCCGCCATGCCGTACGCATCGAGAACCGAAGAAGCTGACAGCGTCAACAACCCTGGTTCCTTCGGCGTCCCAGCAATGGTGTGTGTCTTGCCGCTATTGGTGTGGCCGTATGCCAAGAAACAGGAGGTGTCTGGCTCCTTTACGGACGAAAGAACACGGCCCAGCACAAGATTACGAAAAAGCTGCGCATTGTCACAATCTTCAGGAATCACTTGATCTACATGAAAGCTTCGAGGGATGCTGTTCGCGTTTGTTCCGGCTACATCCGACACAACAATGTCGCTTCCACTTTCACCATCAAAGCTTACACATGACAGGCCGCCATCGCCAGGGCGGAGACGTGCCGCCACCTGAATCCTGCGACTCATGGAATGACCAGTTATTTTATTTCCCAGGCCTTAGCAGTCCCAAAACAAAACAAAACAAAAAAAACAAGAAAAAAAGCAGCAACCCATTATTCACCAAATGCCTCCCTCCCGCCAAAAAAACAAAAGGAAGGTGGTGGGTGGGGGAAAGGAGACACGAGTGTTGACGCATCGGTCGCATCCACAACTATCAAGAAGACGAGCACAGACGTGGGGAAGGTCAATATGGTGCGAGTCAAGAGAAACGCATTGAGCACCGGCTATGCGAGGGCAAACAGGAAAGCCCACTGAGAAATCGGCTCCACACTGCAGGGACGCCGTGCCATCGATCAACCGAGTGCTTATCCCCCCCCCCCCACCTGTCAAGACGTCAACAATTCTCTCGAGAGTCCTTCTTACAAACTCCACTGCGCGGCGAAGGGGGTGGATGGGTGGGAGAGGCAATGCAGTAAACCCTCCCTTGCTTTTCTCCCGACCAGAGAGCCATTGCAAGCGGTATTTTTCTACGCCATGATAAGAAAGTAGAATGTGCCGCACAACACGAGCACCGTCAACACAACAACAGAACCAGTGATACCTGTCCACCGCAATGACCCTCCCTTGTCTTTCCCGTCGCTCCGAGAGAGAGTGGATGATTGCGAACTCGACATTTTACCTGACATAATCTCCTCAAAGGTGCGCCGCACCGACGTCGGACGTCCAGCACGGGGCATATTCATGCTGCGCGACGCGCCGTTGGTTGCAAACACCTTCTTTGTTCGCTGCAGATACAAGTCGAATTTAATAAAACAATATGGCCGAGTAGCCGCCTCTATCTGTGATCCGTACTGCTGCAGAAACTCCAGTGACACGTCATCCAAGAACGCGAACGCCATGCCAACAGGGGTGGAAGCGTCGGTCATGGTGAGGAATGATGCGCCAGACTCGGAAAGGATGTGGTACACGTAGTTTTTCCACACAACGCTGAGCATGGGCGGAACCAAGAGAGAGGGATTATTATGCTCCGCCGCCAGTTTCCTCAAAAGTGTCTTTGCCGTCACTTTGCACTGCTCAAGTTCTGCGCTACATGCATCAGTGTCCGCCGCCAACGCCAGTGCATCGCGCTGACGAACAATGAGAGTGAAAAGAAGCATTGGGAGAACCGAACGGATCTGTGCCAGACCCTTTGCGTTTCGCCAAAGCACACAGAACAAGTGCTAAAAAGTGCTTGCGATATGGTTGATTTGTTTTTAAAGAACAGGAACCAGCACCACCACACCACCACTACCAGGAGTATGTACATATATATATATATATATATATATATATATATACATATACATGTATGTATGTATACGGAGAGGAAATTAAATAATAAAAAAGAAGCCACGAAAAAAAAAATTTTTTTTGTTCAAATTAAAGTGGAAGGGGTTGTCAGAAGAACAGAAACATAAAAGAAAACAACAGCTGTGAAAGGCGGCGCAGAGACAAACGCACACGAAGAATCAAAGGAAGAAAGAGACCAACGAACACGGGGAGCGAAGTAACAAAACGACGACACAAATCTTTCGGGTGAAGCGGCAAAAAAAAAAAAAAAAAAAACTTGTGCATTTGTGCGATCCTCACACATCAGCGTGTAAGCTGAGGAGCAAAAGAGGAAGAAGCGACGGGGAATAGGCGTCGGTGGCCCCTCTTATGGAATGAATGCAAACTGCCGTCTTGCTATTTCCCGCCGGCACATTGGGCAGGACTGCATGTCGCGAGAGCAGATCCAGCATACGCAAAGGTGACGGCAGGGCTCAAGGAAGGTATCCCGTTTGTGCTTCATGCACACCACACACTCTTCCTTCTCGTGCCGTGCCAAAGAAGGGGCGTACGTCGCCGGTGGCGAATCGCAATTCTCACCGGAAGACGAATACAACACGAAGAATTTCAAGGCATGGAGACAACCGTACACGCCAGCTGCCGCCAGTACGGAGTATGTGACCAAACGTGTTGAACTTATAGGATTTCCCAACCGCAGAAGTCGGTCTAGCTCCTGTCGCTGGTTCACGATTGTAGACTCAAGGCTTCCTATAATTTCCTGCTGCTTGATTTGCTGTCGGGAGAGCACCCACAACGCCACGCCAAACGGGACAACTGCGATGGCCTCCAGCATACCTACCTCCCAATAGATGGTGTGTCTACGTGCAGTTGGGCGTACTTCTCCCCACAGGAAAACGCAGACATGAATAAAAGAAGAAGGGAGTGTGAAAGCAAAAAAGCAGGGAGATGGGAGAGAAACTTCCAATTCAAAACAAATATATATATTTTTATATGTGTGTGTGTGTATGGTGCAGAGGTGGATGGAGCAGCAGGGACCTCCGCCCCGCTCCCCACCCGCGAACAAACAAACAAATAAATAAAAATAAAGGAATAGAATTGAAATGGGTGGAGCAGCAAGAGGAATGAGTGTTTATAGAGAAATCTTCCAGACCCACACCCATAAACACACACAAGAAAACAAAGAAAAAGGAAGCGGAACGAGCCGATTGCGCTTCGCATTTCTCCTCTACTCGCCGTCCTCCCTGCCCTCGTCTGGGCTCCACAGCGTCAGAATCGCCGACTTGTGTGCATGCTAAAGCAACGCCACAGAATCATCGTAAAGACGGAGTCATCGCTGCAAGCCGCCGAGACAGTGCGCCAGAAGTAAATAAAATGGTCCTGGGTCAGAGTTTCAGACATCTTTTCGCGGAAGAAACGTGACATCATGCGGCGCCACTCGTCACCACTGCCAACAAGTGCCTCTCCTCCTTTTTCAGGATGGAAGTGTGTCAAAACCTGCTCCACATGGACGCCCACATTTCCATTTGCAGCGTTGCCAGCACTCTTAATCTGATCAAAGAGCTGCTTGACCAGCGCCTCCCGGTTAGAAGGAAGCCTGCCACTAAGCAACCGCACCAGCTGCACCTTATCCCGGCCCTTGAAGCGCAGCCACTCCAACTCCACGTCACTCACCACATCTGGAACTCCAGCCTCGCGCAGAGCACCAACAAACGCTGCAATGGAAAGGACGCCGTCGGGAAGAGCAAGGTGTAGGCGTGCAAGGGCCAGCATGCCGCCTGCCTTCACTATGTAGCGCCTAACAGCCTCTTCAACAATGCCAAAGAGTGACTCACCGACAGGGGTAAGATGCCGCAGAAACCCCTCCACGAGGGTGCGGACGCGTACCGCACCACAGGATCCACCCTCTCCCAAGTAGTAGAACAGCCGACGCACATCCTCCACCGCCATGCCAACGCGCAGGGCCTTGCACAACTTTTCAAAAGACTCAAGTGTAAGGTAGCGGTTAGCCATATCAGCCCCAATATCGATACACATATTGTCCTCAACCGGTGCAGCTCCACCACCGCCGACACCTGGTTCCAACGGCACACGCCCAAGTTCCTCCACGAGAGCCAAGGTACCAGAGCGTCCCTCCCTGTTGAGATCCCCAACCGCCTCTGTGAATACAGACAGCAGCAGCGGGAAGTGCACATCGGCAGGGAGTGGACGCTGGTAGAGGAGGGTGTACAGATATGCCCCATCAACTGCCACTGAGACGCCACTCGTCGACATATCACCGCTTGCGCAGTAGTCAATGAGAAAAAAGGCCTCGGAGATGGTAAGATCAAACGACTGTGTCAGGTAGTCAATAATTACTCCAGTATCAAGAGTGCAAACATTTCCCTCGCTCTTGCGTATGCTTTCAGCCAACGCCATGCCGCAAGAGGATTCAGATGGGTGTGGCCGCCGCGGCAAGGCATCCATCGCATGGAGCATCGTATGCAATAATAAGGCCCGAAAGGGAAACGTATGTCGCAAACAACGCATAAGCGTCACGGGAGTGACGCAAAGGCCACCATCTTCACCGCTTTCTCCCCGAATACCACCTTCTCCATACTCATCTAGTGGGAGCATAGCGAGGAAGATTGAAAGCTCCCTATCGCCCAGTGATTTTGCGGGGAATACCTGGCGAAGGATACCCTTGAGAAGCCGAAACTCCACCATCTGCACGTGTGCACGCAGACGGTACCTTGCATCCATCTCCACAAAAGCTCTTGAGAGCGAACGTGCATAAGTGGAATGATCGCACTTCACGAGAGAGCTCGATATTTTGTGGTACAAACGAAGGAGGTACTGCGGATCGCGAAGCAGAGACTCTGCAGTGGAATCAAGTGCCGTCATTATAACTCTAAAAGCCTGTATGTCTCTACGTGATGTGCCACGTCTCCCACGCAGAAGGACACTAAGAGACGAAATGAGTGGAGCGAAGCGTTCCTTTTTGCACAGCGTGTTCACCGCACAACCCCTCTGATAATCTTTTGTTTGTTGTTGTTGTTGTTGTTTTCCACTTAAGTGCAGCTCAATATTATATTATATCTCACGAAAGCCCATTTAGATTTACATGACGCTCGTCATTTTCCAGAGCAGCAGATGAAAACCAATAAAAAAAAGAAACAAAAGAAGGCATGCACCATGCCGCCAATGCAGTTAACACCCTCCTCTTGTATCCCAATAGAAGCAAGAAGGGCTAAGTGAATGAGTGATAGTGCCAAAAAAAAAAAAAAAAAAAGGTCGTCGTCAACAACAACTACTAGAGCAACAACAACGAGAGCAGGACGGGGAAAACAAAAGTACGGCAATGTTAGATAATTGAAAGAGTGTAATGACCACCCCGTAGGTGGCTTTTAAGACCACCAACACCCTCGCTCTATTGCCCCATTTTGCTTTGCACTGCACTCAAAATGACAGGTGGTTTTGCCCGACTCTTCGATAGAAATGGGTACAATGAGCCTGCCAGCAGCGCTGACAACATCGCCACCCACTCCAAGGCATTAAAGTTCAAGTAATGCCTAAAGTACAAGACGGAAACTACAAAAGTGCCCAGTTTACGCAGCGTCAAGGTCAACACCACTGTAAAGGATGAAGTCTTGTCATTGAGCACGTAGACCCCCGCCACGCAGATGTACTGTGTCATTGCATTCATGATAAAGTGCGTGTAGCTAGTGGAAGAAATGGACATGAATTCGGAAAGAAGACGGCTGGGATGCAAGAAAAATAGTAGAATTCCAAAAGCATGAGAGAAGAAAAGTGCTTCAGCCCACATTGGCGGTGAGGACGGTAGTGATGAAAATGCAATCGCGTCTTTCGGATTCCTTGGCGAGTCTTCCTTCTTTTCCCGGCGACGTGCTGCAGTGTACATGTACTCCTGGAAAATACTGAGGCCAGTCGAGAAGACGGTTGTGCATGCAAGAACTACCACGCCACACAGCCACCAAAACAATTCCTCTACGTGTGTCCCTTTCGCTGCGTCACCGCTACCTTCTATCTTACGCGATTTTTCGACCGTGAGAACAACTAGAGACACGGATATCATCAAGCTGCATGCAACCTGTAGGAATGTGTAGTGCTTTCCCAAGTAGTAGTAGCCAGCCAGCATGTTTAGGAGAAGCGACAGCGACCGAAACGTTGCATGGACGGGAACGGAAATGTAAAAGTCAAAGACCAAGTTACTGCTTACCGACATGATCCATGCGAAGATGGAAAGAAATATTTTGTGAGAAGTAAGTATGCGCGTTGATCGAAGCCGCAACGGCATCCAGCTCGTCCTGCTTGGTGGCAAGTCAATGGTGCACACAAGCGGCAGGGAAAGAAGCGCAACAACCACATACTGTGCAAAAGTCAAGGCGTAGAAAGTGCCGGGGTTTCCTGCCATGATGAGCTCAAGAAGAAACACATTCGCTTGGCAGCCGCATATGACACCACCTACTGCCAATGCAGCGCTATGCATGTTTTTTTTTTTCTTTTTTTTTTCTCTCTCTCTCTCTACCTATCTATCTCTCGGTTTGTACTGCACTGTACGGTGTGCGTGTGCGCACTATCTATCCGCTTTTTCTCCAGCTCCTTCTGTCGGAGGAAGAAACAAGTGCATGCAGGAATGGGAATACGATAGAGGTGGAGCTGGCGATCAAAGGAGAGACGGACAAGAGTGCTGTTTCCACCAAGAAGGACGCGAATACACACGCAAGAAAGAAGGGAAGAATTACCACATGAGATGGAAAAGCAATATTCCTTGTCTTCGTCTGCACGCAGTCAGTCGTTTTCGCGCTGCTTGCCGCCCGTGTTCCTCCTCTCCCGCTGTGTGTTGTACTCACTGGGGTAAAGGTGTCCCTGCATCACGCAGCACGTGTGTGTTTCGGCACACGTGTTTACCGCACGGCGATGTGCTGGAAAAAAAAAGGAGGAGGTGAAGAAAGAAAAGCAACATAACCACAAAAACACAGAGATACACACACACAGACACACAGACATTATATATATATATATATATATATATATATATATGTATATCGTACAATTGGTCGCATGTCCCGCGCCCCTCTCTTCTTCTTCTACCTATTCCCACGACTTACTGTTCAGTCGTCGTGTCCTGTCAACAATGTAGTCTGGCGCCTCAGCCGTGGAAGTGTGGGAGCGCACAAATGAAGACTTCACTGCTACCTCGTTGGAGCCATTTCGCGGAACTGTCTGTCGGCGAAGGCAATCATTGTGATGGATGTGAGCACTATTGTTGGCGTCCTGCAGCATTCGTACGGCGCCATCAAACGACGCGGAAGATGTTGCACGCTTACGAAGCATTTGTGACACTTCGTACTGAAGGCGACGTGGGCGACTGGCTTGTTGCGCTGAGGGTTGGTGAGTGACAGCACGAATGAACTTTGCGGAGTCCATGCGGGACATCGCCCCTTTTCGCACTATTTCAGGGCTGCGGTGCGTCGCCTTCGGTTTGATGAGATCGCCATGCTGGTTGTGCGCCGTAGCATCCAGGATGGCGCTGTGCTGCTGCTTCCGCTCCATCATCCCAACCCGGCGCAAGGCATCATCGCTGCCGCGCTGCTTGGTGGCTAGCTGGTGATGCAGATTCATATGCAGCAAATCCCGCTGTTGTACCTCCCGAAGGAGGTCCTTCAGTTTGTCCTTGTCAGCCTCCTGCGCACGAATTTCTCCCATCGCCTTCTCAAGTTTCATCGTGAGATCCACCAACTCGCGCTGCGCACTTCGGTGTTCTCCATCCATCTTCTCCCACTCCGCCTGCGCCTCACGCAGGCGTCTCTCGAATAGGCGCTCCTTCTCATTGTGCTCCTCTATATAGGTGTAGAGGTGGGCAATTTGTTGTTCCATCTGCTCGCGCTCGTTTCTGTAGTCCTGATCAAGGGAGAGAAGGCTATTGTACTCGTCCTCACGGTTGCGAAGGCGATCTAGAAGAAGGCGATTCTCGTTCTCCAAGTCCTCAATCCGGTAGTCACGATCCTTGCTGCGCAGCGATTCCTCCTCAAGCTGTTTCTTGAGGGTCCGTACCTGACTCCGGAGAAGAACGTTTTCATGACCCTGATGCAGGGAAACGGTGCCAGATGTGTTTGCGACATCACCTCCGTAACCAATCGACATAAACCGCGCCTTTTGTTGTGGAGTCAGTAGAAACCATATGGTACGGAATGCCTCGTCCTTCTTCCGCATCTCCTGCAGCAGCAATCCCTGCTGCTTATTGCTACGATCAAGCTCTTGCTCCGTGCTTGTCAGACGACTTTGGAGGACACCAGAAAGGTTCTGCTGGTCCTTAAAGGCTGTTGTCAACCGCTCGCACTCCTCCACTCGCTCGCCAGAAGCCTTGAACCACGCCACGGTTTCCTCACGAATCGCACGCTCAGTGTACTCACAAAGCAGTTTCAAATTCAAATCCTCCAGTTGAGCCTTTAGTTTCGCGTTCTCGGTAATCAGCTCCTCCATGCTATGTCGCACCTCCTCACAGCGTTTCTCAGCCTGCCCTAGTTTCTTACGAGCCTCGAGGAGATCCACTTCAGTCCGCTGCTGCTCATTGCGCATCGCCTCCATTGCCCTCGTCATTATTTGTTTCTGCTGACTCATGCTACCAAGCTGCTCCTGTATCCACATAAATGCGTCGGTCACTTTACGAAGCACTTCTCTCGCCTCCAACACAGGTAGCATTTCCTCAGACGCCTGTTGTACTTTGTCCTGCTTCTGCTTCTGCTCCTGCTCCTGCTCCCTCACGCGCCGCTCCATCTCCCGGGAAACCTCCTCCGCTAAACTACCACGCGATTCCACAGAGTTCACATCCCTCTCACGATCGCGCAGGATATCCTGAAGAACAGCGGATTGACGTTCCAGTGCCAGGAGGTGGTCCCGCACCTTCGCGATTTCTAGAAACCCCGCCACCGACATGACGGTAGAAATGTGGTTGGTAGGAGTCGTTAGCTCATTCTCCGTCCGCGATTCGTCTATCGCTCGTGTCATCGTTTCTTCGGTTTCAGTCATCGGAAGAAGTGGAATTGGCGTTGTTGCATCCATCACACCAAGGTTTTCAGACCGCTGCTTTTCAGCATTTACCTCCGCCTGTAGTGTGCACACACGATGGCGCAGTGTTTCAATCTCCTGCAACAAGTGCGAATGCACCTCTTCGAAACTGTACACGCCACTCATGACGGCATCTCTCGGAGGAGCCTTCGCTTTCCTCACGACACAGCGCTTTGCCGTTGTGGCGAAGTCAAGTGAGTTTTTAGTCTCAGGGAAGCTCTGCTTGTCCAGTGACACGGTGGCGATAAGGAGCAGGTAGCAGTTGGCTAGGCTCGAGGCGAGATAGAGGGTGAGAATAGATTCTCGTACGGGCAGTACACTTGCATCCTCTGTTGTGGCCCTGATGACAGCATGCAGGACGGAGAGAGATTTGTTGATTGCGATGGCCTCCTCCAGCTCATCGCCAGCAACCCCGGTCCTTTTCACACGCTCAGAGCCCGCAAGGTCACCTAACGTCAGTCGGTTTGTCGTTACAGGGACGCCACCAATACACCTCGTTACATGAAGAGACAAGAGTACATGGGAACGAGAGCTGCGAGAATTTAGCGCATGACAGCCCACAAATCGTCTTCGTTGCGCATCTGAAATTCGTCCCTTCGCATCCGCCACGTTCCGCACAAGGCACCTCGGCTCTCGAACTACAGAACCTCTTGGCTTCTCCAACAGTGCCCCATGATGAGACCTGTCCTCCGCCAGCAGATTGTATGCATTGTTGTTGTGTATCTGTATGTACGACATCTCTACAATGTTTTCCCCCGCATCCTGAGCAAACAACGCATGAAGGAACGCTGGAATGAGGGCATTTATCATGTGCGTTTTCCCGCTCCCTGTTTGTCCGTAGCACAGCACACACGCATTAAAACCAGCTCTCAATTGCTCGACTACGCCTGGAACAACAGAGTTACAAATTTGGCTATCTGTCATTGTCGGGGAAAATATGTCTCCAAACTCGTACATATGCTGCGCACCCATCGCATTATCGGCTGTGGGACATGAAAGTGTCAATATTTTGCCCCCAACACCACTCCCCGGGGAATGTGCCACCCGATGTGTGTTGATTCGGCCTACCGGCGCTCGTGCGCTTGCCAGATTGGATACAATAGACGAACTGTTGTTTGATGCACAAAAAGCCTCTTCGTGGCGACTGCTGCCGCCGTTACACGTGTCTTCCAGAACAACATTATTACAAGAAGTGGCGGTAGTTCGCCCTAGAACTCCACTTTCTCTCTGCCGACCAGTGCGTGGGCTTCCCAGTCCACCCGGATCGATTGAGTACTGTATGAGACTACGGCTTTCTCCGGCAGACGTGGGAGGCTTTAATCGAATCGCAACGTGCACAACATCTTGAGAATTTTGCAGTAAACGTGGGGTTCGCTCTGTTTTGTTGCGGTCTCGGACCGATGTTGGGGCTGTTGCTTCCACCCTGGAAGTAGCGGGCACAGCTACCGAGGCGGTAGAACTTAACTCTGCGAGATCTAAAGAAGAATGAGGGGGGGGACTGGACGACATTCGGTTTTGTGCTCCCCGCCTTACAATTGCCAAGAGGCCGAGGTGTATTTGTGCACCCTTCTCCGTGTTTCGCCAAAGTGCCACACGCCAGTCAACAGATGAAGCGCGACAGCAGATGAACACTTTTCTCCCCCCTCCGACAGCTGCACGACGGAAGAGGGGCTATGCGACTCTCCTCCAACTGAGCGAGGCGCACGCTACAAACCCTTCCACCCCCCGCTGGAAATCTGCGCGCACACACACACAAAAAAAAAATGGCTGAGAGGCAGAAAAATGGAAATGTGTGGCACTCGCAGCACCCAAAGAGAAGAGACACACAAACACGCACGCGTAACAGACACAGGCAGAGAGAAAAGGGGAGAAAAGGGAGAAGAAGGGACAAAAAGACACCAGCACCACCAGAGCACGCGCAACAATGAGCGCCACGACGACCACGGCAATTGCCATCAACAGACCTACAATTGCCGCAATCCCGGCAGCATGACTCTTCCTCTCGTCTCGTCTCGTCTCTCACGCCCTCATCCATCACTCGTGCACCGAATGCAGGGGAGAAACACATGACACTGATGATGATGCAAAAGAATAGCGGCGTAAAGAGAAGCCCAAAGCCACTGAGGGAAAATACACAAAAGGCAGTGAAAACAAAACAAAAAAAAATAATAATAATAATAATAATCGTCGTTATTATTCACAAGAAAAAGACCAAAACAATGAAATGACACCAAGCGATACTCTTTTGGAATAACTTTCGACGAACGAATGAACAAACAAAAGACAAGCAAACAAACAAACAAACAAAAAAAAAAAGAACGCAACAATAACACACACATACACACGAAAAGTATAAAATTACTTCACTACTCAGTTGACTTATTCCCTCGAAAGAAGAAGATCGGTTAGTTTTGATTGACGTGGCTTGCCGGGTGTTTTTAAACCCCTCTTCCCTCCGTCCCCACCCCATCCGCTTCTCAGTCGATTGGCCCTCGCCAACTTAAACTGGCAAGCGCCACTTGCAAAACAAAAAAAGAAAAAACACCTCTTCGCGCCACGCAGCCGCATCATTCCGTTCACCGGCTCATCGTCACTGTGTTTCGTTAAACACCGATTTGTCTTGGGCGGCAATCACGCATGCGCCGCCCCCCCTGCACGACAAAAATAACACTATGCAGCGCCCCATCTCGCGGGCACACACGCAGGAGCATTTTTCACCCTCCCACACGAAGTCCGTTTGTGGCCACAAGAGGAAAGAAGTGGTCGCCCAATAGAAAGAGGGAGAACGATGTACACTCACGTTCTTAACGACACACGACATGAGCATCAGACGCAAAGAAAGAAAGACAAAAAAAAAAAAAACGCTGCAATGCCCACTCAGAACACAATACAGCAGAACACTCGCCTTTCAATGGTGAGACGTTGTCACCAGCGTGCGTGAAGCCAAGTCCCTCAGCCTGGAGAGTTCCTTCCCGAAATGAAACCACCACCACCCGTCAACTCAGAAGAAGGCACACATGCCATCATTCACATCCCCACTTCTCCAACACATTCACACATCTTTTTTTCCCTTTTGAAATCCAGCGTGACACACACACACACACACATACATTTATGTGCGCGGTGACTTTTACGAGAAAATACATAACGATGCCACGTGCATCGCCGTTAAATTACAACGTACTCACTTCGGAGTTGAAACATCAGCCGGGGACAATATATCAATGACGTAACCATCTCGACCAACTCCACAAGACGGAAACGCAGGAGCACCTACCGTGTCACTGCCTTCCTGGGGAGAATAACAACCGGTAGATGACACGAAATCGTACAATGGTCCACAAAGACATGTATATGGGGGTAAGACAAAAACGGAAGGAAACCCACCATCCATTCTATCACGACAAACCACATCCAAAGTATCCACATACACCGCAGAAGTTTGATACCAGCAACGACACGGATATCGCCACTTACAAGAAGCCAGCTTCTCAACTCTACTACCATGCGCCCGCGAGACGTAGCCAAATATATCAAAGGCCTCCATGACCTTGTGCGACAGCACCTTCACCATCTCCTGGACAAGATACCACACAATGCAGTAAATCCACACCCAGAGCGGAAGCA
>JASANX010000902.1:0-43296 GCA_030849745.1 Trypanosoma scelopori | reverse complement strand
CAAAAAACAAAAAAAACACACCCCCCCCCCCCCCCCCCCAAAAAAAAAAAAAAAAAAAAAAAAAAAAGAGTAAAGAAAACGCAGAGAAGCCACACACACACACACACACACACACACACACACACATATCGAGAAAGCGAAGGAGAGAAAATAAATAATAAACGGTACAAAATAAATCTCGGAGCAGATTTACATGACGCCCGCGAGGAGTGACGGTGACGGTGATGGACGACGAAAGGGAAACAAAGTCAATAGCGGCATCGCAATTGAGACGCACATGTTTTCATCGGAAGGTGGTGGTGGTGGTGGAGGGGGCGAAGGGCGACAGCAACAATCAACGGGAAGGGAGACACAAATTACCACAACCACCACGGCCTCATCCGGGGCATCTGCATTTATACAAAATTATTCTTTTCACCACTGTCACGAAAACGACACTCGCTAATTTAATCTTTTTGTTTTGTTTTGTTTTGTGGTGGGAAGGAGCGGGGGGGGGGGGCCCCGCTCATGGGGGGGAGTTCTTTTGGATCGTTTGGCTTTCAAGTGTACGCCCCCCTCCCCTCCCCCACTGTTCCTTCATCTCCTCGCCTGGAAATTCATCTCTTATGTTTGTTGTCTGCTTTGTTTTCCATGCGTTCGTGTGTGCGTGTGTAGTTGTTGTTGTTGTTGTTGGTTCCTCCACCTTTCTAAACTCATTTTTATTTCCATCTGCTCCTGCCGTTACTGTTTCCCCATGAACCGCATATCAAAGAGCGCAAAGGGGTGGCGGTGGCGGTGGCGGTGGCGGGTCCATGGCAAACTGGTGGAGGAGAGAGGATGAATTCTCAGTCATTTTCGTTTCTCTCTCTCTCTCTCTGTCTGTATGTATGTCTTGTGTGCGGTGAAGTGTTTCGCGCTGCTGTCGCGGGCAGAAGAAAGTGGTGCGTGGTGCGTGTGTGGAAGTAGAAGGCGAAAAGGCGGAGACGGAAGCCACCACGGAGTGAGAGCCGTCGGGTAAGTAGACAACTACAGTAACGAAGTGTAACGAGAGGAGGCAGTGACTCTAGAAAGACAAGGGAACAGTAAATAAACAAAAGGGAGAAGGTGAGTTCACGACTGCGGGGCGGAACCACGCACGCAGGCACATACACGCACGCACACACGCACACATACGCACGCAGGCACACACACGCACACAATACACGCACGGGGTGCATAAAAGAACGTGTAGAAATCCACGACAAGAAGAGCGGGAAGCGAAAGGAGGGGGGTTTACAAAATAAAAAATTAAGGAAAAGAAAATGGCAGGGGAGAGTCTGCACCGTGTGGGAGGAGGGGGAGGAGAGGCGGCGATGGCTACGGAGACGGCGGCAGTTCTTGTGGCGGTGCGTGTGCGCCCGTTTCACGCACGCGAGTCTCCGCTTGAGTGCACCGTTACGGTGCCAAGCGCCCGAAACATCACACTGACAGATGTCGGCAGCGTTACGGCCTTTGGCGCCAATGCAAGTGGTAGCGGGCAGCAGCATGTTTTTACGTACGACAAGATCTTTTGGAGCATCCAACCGCACGTGTTGCCGCTTTGTGGCAGTGGCATGTCGCCAGCAACACGCACTCCGTTTTTATCCTGCGCGGAAAGTGTAACGCCAACCGCCATGTCGCGCACCTCGTCACTTATGCCAGGGATGTGCAGCAGCAGCAGTGTGGCAAGCACTTTGGGTGGTGCCACCGCCACCGATGTCTCCGTTGCCGCATCGCGGTTGGTGTTCAGCAAATTACCCTGCATTGCACGGACACCTGAATACGATGACCAGGCGTCCGTATACGCCTTCATTGGGCCTCGTATGTGTAGCTCCATGATGTCAGGATACAACTCGTGCCTCTTTGCATATGGACAAACGGGAAGTGGTAAGACGCACAGCATTATGGGACCGCCCAATGGCTTCACCATGCGCTCAGTCGATCGCGGCATCATGCCACGCCTGTGTGAGGATCTATTTGACATGATGCGAAAGGAACGCGAGGAGGATGAGAGCGTTTCGTTCAACGTGGAGTGCAGTTTCTTGGAAATTTACTGTGAGCGTGTGCGTGACCTGCTCTTGCACAGCTCTAATAGAGAGGGTGCTGCTTTTGATACTGCTTCTTCTGTCAGTGGCTATGGTGGTGGTGGTGGTGGTGTCGTCACATCATCATCCTCGTCGTCGTCGTCGTTGCGCATCCGGCAGCACCCAACACGCGGGCCGTATGTTGAGGGACTCTCGCTGGTTAGGGTTCGAGATGCTGATGGTGTCATGCGGCAGCTCATTGGTGGCCTGCGTGAGCGTGTCACTGCGGAAACACGGATGAACGAACATAGCAGTCGCAGCCACGCCATCCTGCAGATGCACGTCACTCGCGTGTCGATGGTGCGCGAGGAAACAGGGGTGGTGACAAAGACGCGCGTCTGCAAGGTCAATATGGTTGATCTCGCAGGGAGTGAGCGTGTGGCGCAGTCTGGTGCAACAGGCGATCGCTTCGAGGAGGCACGAAACATTAACTTGTCTCTCACAACACTCGGGCGCGTCATCATGCAACTGAGTGAGAAACAGGTGGGGAAGAACGTCGTTCCGGGGTACCGCGATAGCGTACTGACATGGCTGCTCTCTGATAGTCTGGGCGGCAACAGCAAAACCATCATGCTTGCCACCGTTGCCCCCAGCTCATACTGTTATCAACAGACACTCAACACTCTTCGCTTTGCTGGGGTAGCAAAGAAGGTCATTAACGTCGCCACAGTTAATGAGGACCGCCACTTTCAAAAGCTCATCACGTCCCTCCGCCAGCAGATTGTAAAATTGACGCTTCAGCTGGAGGAGGGAAGAGCGGCAGAGGTGCACCACGAGGAGATCCGCTCGCTGCGCCGAAACCGGGACGAACTCGAGGCTCAAATGGACTCCATGCGGGCGACCATGTTGACGATGGTGCCGGCGACGGACGTGGCAGCGCTACAGCGGCGCGTGGCAGACCTCGAGGAGTCCACCGCGCAACTGCACAAGGAGAAGAATCAACTACAGCGGGAGCTCATCTCCACCACAACCAACCTTCGCGAGGAGTTGGGGCAGAAGCGTGCGGAGATCATGAAACTGCACGAGTCCCTCGCGCGGAAGGGCGCTGAGTTGCAGGAGTGGTCTCGGCGCCATCGCGAAATGACAGTCCAGCGAGAAACATCACCACCACAGCAGATGCCACAACAATTGGCGATCGCTTCTAATGCTCCTCGCCCCTCTCAGAACCCAGTTGGTGCCGGGATGCTTGATAGTCCTGCGTGCCAAAACGGGTTTAGGCCGCCGCCGCCTTTTGTCATTGCGGAGCCGTCACACCGCCGCGAAGAGCTGGAGCGGCGCGTCGAGGCGCTTGCCAAGGATCTGAAGATGGAACGGCAGCGTCGCGATGAAGTAGAGAAGGCGCGAAGTGCCTTGCGGACGCAACTCACGTCACTGCAGCGAGATCATGATAACGTGATGCGGCGGCTAGAGGGGATACAGTGCGAACTCACGGAAAAAATGCACACACTTGATCTCACACAGTCAGAACTGGCGGCGACGCGAACATTGCTACGTGTGGAACGTGACAGCAAGACGACTCTAGAGCGCGAGCGTGACCTTGCTACACAACTTGACCAGGTCCGTGGGGAATACTTGGCTGAGAAGCAAACAAATGTGAATCTGCTGCTGCGTGTATCGAGTGCGGAGCAGCAGCTATTGCAGTACAAGACGGAGGTGGAGACAAGAACACGCGACGTCACCGAGTTGGAGCATCTGCTGCTAGAAGAGACAGAGGCATCGGAGCGGTACTACTTGCGGCTGCGCTACTACCGTGACATTGTGAACATGTCAATGATGTTTATTCGTGAGTTGACACTCGAAAAAGGGGGTTTTCTTGCCATGGAATTAGACAATAGAAATTTCCTCTGGGAGCAGGCATTGCGTGATTGCGTGCGGGACGAGGCGTACAGTCGTGCCCTGCTCGAGCAAGGGTATTTCACTGCGTTCTTAGACCTCTTGGGGCAGAAGGGACTACTGCATCAAATCACCGCGGCGGCGGCGAACGAGAGGCTTTTCGGGTTACACACGACGACGACGGAGATGTCGGAGGAGCTACAACACCTGCAGGAAAAGTTGGAGAAAACGGCGTCGGCGCTCGAGCAGGCGGTCTCGGATCGACTCACACTGCAGGCGACGCTGAATAACAGCGAGTCCGCACGCGAGCGCCTCTCGCGAAAGGTGGAGGATCTGACGGGGCAGCTGGAACATCTGCAGCGAAGCAACGATGCGCTCATCGAAAGAATAGTAGAAGTACGGGCATCGCAGGACGCGTTTGAGATGTACTGCGAAGAGGCTGACGACACCACACCTCGTGAGTGCCAAACAAGGATGCCGATGCAGCAGATGCACCCACAACATCAACCAGAGCGAGGAGGAGGGCAAGAGCAGCACTGCGAGAAGGGGGATGGAACGATGTCAGTAGACGGTGTGCGCCTGGTGAAACAGGTGGCTCAGTACCAAGAGGAGGTGGGTGTGCTGCACGCGCAGCTCGAGAGGGAGCAGAACGATAAGACGGAGAAGATGCGGGTGGCACAGCGCGAGTATGAGGAGTTGGTGCAGGAAATGCAACGCGTCCGGGATGAATGCACGGTAAAGCTTCGGGAGAGCATGCAGATTGTGAAGGAGTACGAAAGTCGTATCACCGACTTGCAGGACGTCGTGACTACGTTGCGAAATGCCCTGGAGGAGGAAACCCATAGCACTGACGTGGCACGTGCCCAGATGCAGCGGGCAGAGATTGCAAAGCGTGACGCCCTTGAGGAACTCTGCCGCGTGACAGCGTCTCGGGATGCCCTTGAAGCCAATCAAGATGTCACTGACAGCCGCCTCTGCGAACTGCAGCATCAGTTGCATGAGCTGCAGCTCGCGTACAACGAGTTGGAGCAGCGACTGACGGGGTTGACGCTTGAAAAGGCCGATGTCTATCTCACCATTGAGCGTAGTAGCGACGACTGCAGCTGGATGGAGAAGGCGCAGCACGAGAAGGAGGGACTGGAGCGGCAGAAACGCAGCCTGCGCCGGCTTAACGAGGAGCTACAAGTGATGGTGCAGCAACGCAATGAGTCGCTCCGCGCAGTACACCGGCAAATCACGAAGATGCAGCGTGGTGGTGTATCGCCCGAGGCGACAGCCACAATGACACCCAACGGTGACAGTAGCAGCCCGAAGCAATGATCCGCTTGAGATGCAGAGGCAGTTGCATTAGAAATGTCAACCGCTACCGTCTCACCCCCGCCGCGTTGACACAAACAAGCAAAGGGGAGTTCAAACAAACAAACAAACAAAAAGAGTAGGGGGAGGAGGTGTGTGTGTGTGTGTGTGGTCGCAAGAAGATGGCCTCAGCTGTTGAGAAGAAAGTAGAAGTAGAAGAAGACGAAGAAACGCAGGGGCAACGTTGTTGTTTAGAGAACGTCGAATGCGACACATTCCCTGCAATTGGCGAATTTGTGTACGCGACGTCGCATTACCAAATCATCGAATGCGTCCAATAAATGGCAGTAGCGAAGTGTGTCATTTTGTTGCTGTGCTTCTTTTTTTTTTTCTTATTGTTGTTGTCTCCTCCTCCTCCTCCTCCTCTGCCCCCGTGCAGCGCTGCAGCGCTGCACGCATACATTACACACATATACATATACATATACATATATATATATATGCAAGGCAGGGATGGATGGATGGATGCATGCATCTCCCCCTCCTCCATGGCGTGTTTCTGCATTGAAACTGCATATGCTACATTGATTTTATTACCCACACTCCACACCATCCATCATCTTGAAGTCGTGTTGAGTGGCTGAAGCCAAATCGTATGGGAGAACACGCGCGAAGAAAATCCAAAAGAAACGAAACAACGAGAGAGAGAGTGTGTGTGAAAGTGTGAAAGTGTCAGCGCGTGTTTATCCAGTCGGCAGCCGTGCTTGTTTGTTTGTTCTGTTTTTTTTTTTTTTTTTCGTATTATTGCAATTGTTGTTGTTGTTGTTGCTGTTGTTGTTGTTGTTGTTGTTGTCATCATTACATCTTCGTGGATGCATCTGGAGGCCGTTCGCTCTTTTGTTGTTGTCTTCTTCCTCCTCTACTCTTCTCTCTGTCTGTCTGTGTGTATGTGTGTGTGCGTCTGTAGTGCGCATTGGAGTCACGGTGAAATCGCTGCTGCTGCTGCTGCAGTAGCCACGCCATCCCCTGCTTGTCCCTTCGCACACAAACACACGCACGAATATATATATATATATATTCTTTTGCCCCGCTCATTAGATGTTCACGCACTTGCCGATGTTTCGCCTGCAGCATGTGTTGCTCATCGCACTGGATGTAGTGAAGGGACCGTACATGCACTGCTGCGCCCCCGCTGGCCCGTCTCGCTCTCACACGCAAGACTGTTGCTGCCACGCCGAAGGCCACGTGTTGCACGCCTCTCTAAGCAGCTGCAGTGGCGATAGCGATAATGCCAAGAAACGCAATCCAAACTGCAGCCGTAGCAACACTACCACAGGCAGTTGCCGTTGCGGGAATGGGACATCAGCTGCTGTCAATCATCTCAGTGGATTTAGCGACGTGTTCGTGCCGCGGTCGGAATTCTGTCGCCGCGTCATGTGCCTCCTCGAGGCGGAATCCGGTCTGTTGCATCTCTTCTACCCCGAGGAAATTGCGGGCCTTCACTACCAGCGCAAGACGCTGCGGTACACGCTTTGTTTTGTCTTTCGTATAAATGAGGGGCTCGTCACGATAAATGAAACTCTAACAGAGCGACTTGTGCGTCCTTACAGCGCCGTGTTGGTGAGCATTATGGAGGAACTGCGAGAAGCAGAGCTGCGCTACGGCTACATGTCGCGCGGCCTCGCGCGCTCCTCCAACCTTAGCTGCTCTGGTTGTCAGGAGGTGGAGCAACAACAGCGACGGATGTATGATGGCGAAACAGTTGGCGGCACGGATGCTTCTACAACTTCCACTGCTGCCGATGCTAGCGTGTTTGCCCCCCCAATGAATCGAGATGATACGTACACCACCTCTAGTAAATGGGCAGCACGCGTGAATGTCTTCTTGACCCCTTTGCAGGATCCGACGACATTGCACTGGACACCACTGGAGGAAATGATGGAAATGCTCTACACGTGTCTGAGCTGCGAGGATGAGGAGATGGATGAGGAGCAGGAACAAGAACCGGAGGAGGCAATTACTGTAGATCAGCAGCAGCAGCAGCAGCAGCATCTGATGTTGCTGCTGCAACCGAAGAAGAAATTTCCGGTGAAGGAGCGCATTGCGGCTGTGCGAATTTCTGAGACACTTTCATTTTACGTCCGTCGTGTGGCACAGCCGCATGTACCGCTGTGTCACGCGCTCAATGAGGTGCCGATTCCCATTGCCGATTGCACCGTGGAGATGTTGGATTGGGCTGATTTGGCCATATGTGACGTCTTTAAGGCGGTGGATGGGCGGCGTACCATTGCAGATATTGTCCAGATCCTCGCCGCAGGCTGCGAGCCGTTCGAGGACGACACACATAAAGCACACCGCATGCCGCCGCTACTGGGTAGTCCGTGCACGATAGCGACTCCATATGCCATGCCGACAATGTTGTCATACACCAAAGGTGCAATGGATGGCACCGCGACGAATGCGCCAATTCGCAGTGCGAACGTCGTGCAGTTGTCAGCCTCAGCTGCGCCCTCGCCACCACTAACGCATGGGATTGAAATGCGACCTTTCTCACCGCTCTCTATCGGGAAGCGCTCCTCCATGAGTGCGACTCCAGCAGCGCAGCAACGAGGATACAACCAACCTCGCGTGCATGGCGAGCGGCAGGCGGATGACGCAACCACGAGCAGTTATGATGGGCAGCTGCACTCTTGGTTGGCTGAACTGGAGCTCATCGTGCTCGAGGCCCTGCAACATCTGGAAGTTCACAACTATGTGCGAATTATACGCCCGTGCCATATGCACAGAACATACAGTACGACAAAGGAGCTCTATCGGGTAATGTGCAACCGACAACATATTGCCCGGCGCATCATTGGTCATCGCATGTTGGCCACCGAAGAAAGGTGCGGCAACTTCGGAGAACAACCCAACATGCGGCGGAGTCGCCAAGCGAAGGGCATTGGAATGGGTGGTGAACCGGTGGAGTCTACCGTTGGCGGCTACACCCTGACGCTGCCGGCCGTGTTGCTCACAACAGCCGCGCTGGAACAGCAGGAGGAAGAGGATGAAAAGCAGCGAAGGCAGCGACAGCAGCAACAGCAAATAGATGATGGTACCATGATGCCACTTCCGTGCAGTGCGCTGAAAATTCCGATCTCGACCCCTTCCTCGGTGATAATGTCCTCGGCGGATGACATGACAAGCGAGGCAGCAAATGGGATGGAAGACGTTGGGGGTGCTAATCCCTCCACGTACACTGAGGCGGAGATTGAAGCGGCGGCAGCAGCGGCGCTCTATGCCCTTGGCAAATTTACTAACTGCACCATCGCCAATGTGCAGCGGGAGATGCGTCGTAATCCACTGTGGTCATCCGCCTTTGCACGGTGGGAAGACGTGTGCTGCACGTCGCTGGCACAAATTGCGCTGCTCAACGGGTGGTTGGTGGAGGTTCCCGCTGCACTGCCGTTCGGTGTATAGTGGTGCAAGAAGATATGATGCTCGGCGTTAAGAGTGGTAGTTGTCGGGGCATCTTCCCATGTGGCAACACCCTTGACCTCACGGAGAGCCCACGCATGCACATTCATCCCAACTCCCTAACCCCAACCGCATCCCCAATCTAGTGATGCCTTGAAATGCAGAGGAGAGAGGGAGGGAGGGAGGGGGGACACGCACAGACGGCAGTGCGTTGAGCTTCCCGGGTGGTGCGCCGCCGCCAAATGTGTCTCACGGTGATCTGTGAAGTGTGTGTGTGTGTGTGTGTGTGCTCTTCTTTGCGTATGCGGGTTGTGCCTGGTTTGGTCTGCCCACGACTGCCGCACAAGGGCGAAGTAGTTGTCGCTGCTATGCAGCGTTTCTTTTTTCTTTTTTTTTCTTTGGTGGGGGGTTGTTGTTGTTGTTGTTGCTGTTTTGTACCTTTGCTACGACGTTGTCTTCTCTTCCGTCTTGTGCGCCGCTGCATGAGGTGAAGAAAGGAAGGAAAGAGAGAACAAAAGGGTGCCTAGGGAGAGGGGTGGTGGGGAGAGATGTGGTGGTTGTACGTGTTTTTTGCTGTGTTAATTTTCGTCGCAACGGTAGTGCTCTTCATGCGGCCAAAGTCCGAGAGGGAGCCGCAGCAGCAGCAGAAGCAGCAGCAGGAATCCGGTGTGAGTGCTCCGCGTGCCCGTCGTGCGCGGAAGGAGGAATGAAAAGCCATTGCTCACTATTATCATTATTATTATTATTGTTGTCTCGTGTCCGGCGGTGCCACCCACCCATCCACCCCGTCCAGTGCTTCTGGTGAAATGGTGTTTGCTGTTGGACTTTGATCAATTGTTGTTAGCGGCGTGAATGGGGGGGTTTCCCTTTTTTCTTGTTTTAAAATTTTCACACTTTCACTTTTTTTTTTTTGTCTTTCTCGCTTTCTCGCACACGCGCTCGGTGTACGTGTGGTCACCCTTCATTCGAACTGGTGGCGTCTCCATCTGTTTAAGCGTTGGTTTTTCGTGTGCCGCATGCATCGGCGCGGAGGAGGAGGAGGAAGAAGGTGAGCGGAAGAGACAGTGACACTCGTATGTGCGTATGTGTGTGTGTGTGTGTGTGTGTGTGTGTGTGTGTGTGTGTATCTGTGAATGTAGATGTGTGTTGCCATTCCTACACGTGCTGCCGCACCACCTGTTCTCTCTCTCTCCCACCACATGGACCATGAGTAGTTGTAGCCATAGTGGTGGTGGTGGTGGCAGCAGCAGCAGCAGCAGCTGGGGAGAGAGGGAGGGTGTGTGTGTGCCTTGTTTTTTGTACCCTTTTCTTGCAGTCGTGACGTTGGCGGCTGACACGTGGCGAGACCATGTCAACTCCTGCCGCACCAGCAACGCACTACAGCATTGAGACCCTGCGTAGTGGCGGCCTTCTGCCACCGCAGTTGGCGCTCTCACGGAAGCCCCGTTTGCGGCCGCATGTCAAGAACATGACGGGTCTTGTGTACCCTCTCCCGTACTATGCCATGTGGCGCGGCAACCACAGCAAGTACACGTACAACCAAAGCACCGTGTCACGCTGGGGAGAGGGCGAGACGCGGCACATGTACCACCAGCACTACGCACACGCCAAGTGTCCTACCGACTACGGTCGTGGTGGCAGAGAATTTGAGTACCTTTCCGTGAAGCGCGGTAAACTTCTTCAGAAGCCACTGCCGAAGGTGCAGTACGTGTCAGCTGGGTCCAAGCCGACGTGGCTGTTTAAGTCGTGGCATATCCCTCTTAGCTCGCCGACAATGTGGGAACGGGAAGTGCAGTACCCAGAGCACATTCCAGAGCATCTCGGGGCGAAGCGGCCGCTGGCTGTAATGGCACCACGCACGTTTCACCGCTACCTGTTTCTCATGCACATGGAGAAAATAACGATCACCGTATCACCGTTCCTGTTCGGTTTTGGGCATACGCTGCAAAAGGCTGTTCTGGATTTTTATCGACGTGCCATTAGCGCACGTGCGCCATTTCCAAAAGATAAGGTGTTTCTCCTCTACTCCATTGATCATGTGACACCCCGCATCGAAGTGACGTGGCTGGACGGCACGACGTACGTGCCGCCGATACTGGAGGGGGCGAGCCCGCAGGATTTGATTCAGATGGTGATGGAGGCGGCATGGCTGGCGGCTGACCGCATGAGCGCGGAGGGACGCGTGCTAAACCCCCTGGCGATTGACGACTACAAGTGGGATCAGCTCATTGTGTTCAAGAAGGTGCGTGACAAGGAGGCGGCGAAGGGTGGTGCAAGAAAGAAGTAATACATGAGTGGGCAGAGTTAAAACCTGCGGGCAGCAACAACAACAACAGCGAAAAAAAAAAAAAGACTTCCCTGCAATTCACTGTCTCTCTTCTTTTTTTTTTTTTTCCGTTGTTGTTATTTGTGTGTGTGTGTGGGGGGGGGGGGGGTTTGGTTGAGTGTTCCTCCTGGCGACATCTTCTGCAGCTGTGGTCTTGCGAGAATGCGCCCCCCACCCCCCTTTCTCTGCTTTGTTTGTTTGTTTTTCCCCTTCCTTTTGCATGGATTCTGAAATACAGCACAAGTCCCTTCACCGTCTCTGTTGCTCTTCTTTGTTTGGGAGCAAAAAAAGAAGGAAAACAACAAAAAAAAAAGAGAAAAAGAAAGAGTGGGGTGGGAGTGACCGAAGAGGATAACAGGCAGGGCCAAATAGCAACAGTGGCGACAGAGTCGAAGAAGAGGTGACGTGGCAGAAATAGTAAAGCGAGCGGGAGAGACAATATATATATATATATATATATTTATATTAAAGGGAAGAGGTGTTGAAAGGCGGCTCCAGAGGGACGACAACCAGAAGAGCCACGGGAAGGGCAACAAGGAGGGTGTAAGCAAGGCGGATAGACAAGGCAGGCAGGCATTGACGAAGAGCAGCGATGGATGCCTTTCGGCCAACTGGTAGTAGTAGCGCTTACAACAATAATGGGCTAGATCATATGCAGCCGCACCAACACCAGCAGATGCTGCGGATTAACGCTGCTCATGGTGGCGGTGGTGATGTTGTTACACCACATACGACGCTGCATGTCAACGCCGCAGTTGAGATGGACCCGTACGACGAGAAGCGTCTCGAGGATCTTCGCAGGACCCTCCTCTCGCTGGAGGAGATTGCATCAGGACGTCATGTGGTGAATTGGAAGGAGTTGGTCGACCCGAGTCAGCCGGTGGAATCTGCGAAGAACATCAGTGCTGCGCTGGCGAAGCCCACCACACTCGCCTCTGCGATTGAGAACGTGGCGGAGTGCATCAAGACGCCAGCACACCTGTCGATTGTAGCGTGCCTCGACCCGCCGTTCTGGTCAAAGGTGCGGGATGCGGTACTGCAGGACCTGCTCAACACCCTCACCACCGTGCGCGACCCCCATCCTATGCCGGTTTGTTCGGAGATGCTAGCAGAGATGGTTAGACTTAATCTGGTGGTGTTACGGGGCGTGGCGACGACGCTGGAGGCGCTGCTTAGCGAGGTGAACACCCGCCGTGCGGCGATCGCTGTGCTTGGAAAGTTGGCGGATCAGAACCGTGGGGACGAGGTGTTTCTGCGGGCGGTACAGAATGTGGAGCCGCTGGTGCGTGCCATCCAAGAGCCGGAGTACGACTACGACCGCCTCGCCATTATACGGCTCCTCGGGTGGGGCGGTGTGGAGAATGCGGCAACACTTGTGCCAGTGAAAACGCTAAAGCAACCCTGCCCCGTTACGTCCATGACATACTTTCGTCAGCGAGATGAGCTTGCCTCTGCAACATGTGATGGGGAAGTGGTCATTTGGGGCAGTCCCAACCCGATCACAGGGGAGGTGCGGCCAGCCGTGACAATAGACATGCCACAGCGCTGCGTGCCCGTAGCGTTGGACGGCCCACAACGTGGGAATTACTTGGTGATTGCCGCCATGCCATTCCACACTGGGAGCCTCCATGCAATGATGAGGGAGAATAGCACCAGTCCAGGAAGCACTGGGAGTGGCAGTACTGGCAACAAGAAGCAGAATTTGTCTACTGGGCCTGCCAAGGGGCCCATGCTGCGTTTTGCCACATGCAACGATAGCAATGGGACCTGGACGGTTGGGGAATCTATATCGCGCAAGGAGAACGTGACGCTGACTGCAGTGGCTGCCTTAGCAAACCTCGTCGTGTGCACCGCGGAGAGCGCCGTAACCGAACGGTCATCTGAGCCCTGCATGCAGCACGACCTCGTTCTTCTTAATGGTCATACCGCACAGGCCCTTCGGCGGTTTGAGCGGGCGCATGATGACTGCGTTACCATCATTCGCGTCGGCGAGGAGAGTGATCACATCCTGCTGACGGGATCCCGTGATTGTGTGGTGAAGATGTGGGACATACGTAGCGGTAGTAACCGTTCCAGTGTCTCAACCGCCACCGCATCCTCGGCAGCAGCAATGCCAGTAGCAACGCCAACTCATCGAATAGAGAAGGTTCACACTGACACCATCACCGCTATTCTGCCGCATCACAAGGCATTGTTTACTGCATCATTAGATGGATCCCTCTTTATGTGGGATGTGCGCCGCATGAGTGCGCCAGTGCATGAGATGCACGTGTTGGCGCCCATTCTCGACATTGCGCCAGCAGATGGGGGTCACGTCGCCGTCGCCACTGCGCGTAGCCTCAGCCTCATCTCACTTGACACGCTCAAGACGCAGGACGTCATTCCCAACGTCGCATACACGCAATTGAAGACAAACTACGACGGCAGCGTCCTATTCGCAGCGGATAGTAGCGGGATTAGTGTCTACGGGGTGCGCCGATAGATCTCAACGCGCTTGAGTGATGAATCGAGGGAGGAGAAAGAAGACGAAGAAGAAGAAGAGGAGGGGGAGGCAAACAAACAGACAGCAACAATGAAGAGAAAAACAAGAGGGAGAGAGAGAGAGAGCTGCAGCAAGAAAAAAAAAAATTAATGATAATAACATTAGAAGGCAACAACAACAACAACAACAGCAGCAGCAGCAGCAGCAGCGCTGAAATGAACTGAAACACAGAGGTGCAGAGCTCAACTGATGGATGGTTGACACGAGAAGAGGAAAGAGATGCCCTCCTCCCAAAAACAAACACACACAACAACAAACAAAGAAACAAACAATGGCCTCATTTTTCTTTTGTTTGTTTTTCCCCGCCTCCCGAGGTGCGACGGAGTGAAAAGATGCGTGTGGGGCACCTCGATGGGCGCTGCAACTCTGCGGGGCAGTGAAGAGCGGAGAGGCGCTCTGATTTTGTTCGTTCTTTTTCTTTTCGTTTAGGGCAGGGGTGCATGGCGTGAAGAGGTGATTTATCGGTTTGTCTGTTTGCTTGCAGGAGGGGAGGGGGCGGCGGCGGCGCCTCTCCCTCGACCCCCACCCCACCCCACACACACAAGAACACAACAAGCGCGTTTGCGTGCCAGTACCCCCTCATGCTCTCTCTCTCTCTTCTTCTTCTTCTTTGTTTTCTTTACCCTTTCTTTCGTTCGCTCGTGGACGAGGATGTTCTGTCCTTTATTGTTGTTGTTGTTGTTGTTGTTGTTGTTGTTGTTGTTGTTCTTTTTTTTTTTCGGAGGCGGGCGGGTTTGTTTTTGTTTTTGTCTTTGTTTTCGTTTGTGTGTGTGTCCCCTATTCACTCTATGCACCACATGCACACCATCACATCTCATGAGTTGTGCATGTGGTGCCTGCAGGGGGGGGGGGGGGTGGCAAACTCCGCTCTGGCTGGCTGTGGGGCTCTCATCCGTGTCTGGAAATTCTCGTCGGAGCTGCAAATTGTCTCTTTGTTGTTTGGTTTTACCGCTTCTTGTTGTTCTTCTTCTTGTTGCAGGTTGTTGCAGGTTGTTGTGTGAGTATTTACTCGGTTTGGGTCACACTGCCGCTTACGGCATCGCTTCGTTCTGCGTTAGCGCACTTTCATTCCGCATGTTTCGAGCACGGAGATTTGCCACACTGCCGCAGTGCTGCTCTCATCAAAGCGTGCAGCAGCGATTCTACACACCCATCTGGCGGCCGGAGCAGGCGACAGACCACATCACGCCACTCCGCGATGATGATGAGCGGCGCACACTCTGGGCGTCGTCACCGCCTATCGCAAACCTGAATGCCGCTGTGGTGGCTTGGATCCGTTTCGGCAACGACCCCGTTCTGCACACCGCCTTCCCCGTCGTGCATGGTGGCCGGCACACGCAACCGCAAAATCGCTCAACCTCCCCGTTTTCTCTCGTGGAGGACTACATGGGGACGAACATGGTCTTTGGCTCCCCGGAACACGTGAAGGAGAGCGCCGCTGTGTGGGCGTCGTACCTTGAGCGGCGCTACGCAACACGGCTTCGACAGTCCCGACGCACTGCCGCCAACCACGTTGGCCTGGTGAATGCCCCCGAGGTATTTACCGATGAGGCAGACCGGCCCGAAACCAAGTGGTCGCAAGACACCTTCCTGCGCGAGTGCGCATATATGGCGGAAAGATTCTTAAAGGAGAAGGTGTCAAACCTGCAGCAGTTTGAGCGTGCGATGAAGCAGGCATCGCCAGATGCCTATCTTGCCTTTCACGATGCCTTCCAACAGCAGACACAGACGCAGATACCTCTTCCTTCTCCGAGTGTTTGGCACTACGAGGGCGTGCGTCGCAGGCAGTGGGCCGAGAAGTTTATTCCCATCTCCCAGGAAGCCCAGAAATTTTTTGCAACTGTTCTCGCTGCTGACATGAAAAAGCTGCAGAATGCCCCGGAGAAAATTTTACCGATGGTGGCTGCGGTGTTTGCCAAGGTGGGCGAGGTCCTCGTACAGAGGCAACGCCGTCGTCTCGATGGTCGTCTCTGGTCGGCACTGACCGAAGCGGAGAAGGACGCCTTCTGCATGAAGGAGGTCTTGTGCTGGAAGCAACAGGTGGAGGAGGGTGAATTTGACCCACCAGAGGGAGATGATGATATCCAACTGGCGGAGTGGAAGGCGGAGCATGACTCCATCATGCAGCTCATGACAGCCCCAATCGCTGGCCTTAGCTTTACTGCTCTGGATCTATGGAAGCACACCATTCGCTGCGAGGAGCTGGAGACGCTACACATTCACACAGAGGAGCGTGTGCGTGCAATCAGCGCGGCTGCGCGGAAGGCGCTGTATGATGCAACACCCTTCGAGGCAGTTGCGCAGGGACTTGTTGAAGCTATTTCCCGTGGGCAGCTAGACATGGGAGCAGGAGGGCTGAAACCACACTTCAATGATGTCTGGTGTCAATTGCACTTTGCCAAGTTTGGGGCATCGACCATAACTCAACACACAACGACAGCATGCCGTCAGCTACTTTTCTTCCACGCCGGGTCGCTGAGGGAAGTTGCAGCGACCGCTGCACTCTACTATGCCACAAAACCTCTCAGCACCTCTCTTGACTACGCATCGCCGTACAGGTTTCGTCGCTCGCTTCTTGCGTTATGCTCTACGTATGGTGTAGAGATGTCGTACGCGACGCAGCGACCACTTCTGGTCAGTTCAGCCTACCTTAGCCGTGCGGAGGATCTGATAAGTGCAGTGGTGAGGAACGTTGCACGGCCGTTTGGCGAGCGTCGACGCGCCGCACTTGACCTTCTGCGCGCGCGCTATCAACGCCTCGCAGTTCCTCTGCAGAGAGTTCTGGTGACTGCAGAGACATCGGAGCTTCTTTCTTGTGATGCAGACCCCTCAAAGGACGAGGGAGTAGCGGAGAGGGAAACAGTGACAATGTGGCCGCTTGGCTCCAGGCGATGTGTTTCGTACGACTGGCAGACCCCACAGCTCGAGAAACTCAAGACGGTCACCGGAGTCCCCGCGACGGCAGTGGTGGGGACTCGGGTAGCGATGACGACGCAGCGCGTGAAGGAACTGGAGGATATTAAGCGACGTGTGTTTCTTGAGATCTCACTATGGCGGCGCCTGACCCCAGAGGAGCGGAGGCGACGACAAGAGGCAGCGGCGACGGAAGCGCAGCAGGTGGCGGAATCTCTGCGGGCTGTGCCTTCGCTCATGCAGGTGCAACAATATGCATCCTCCCTCTACGGACGTATTGAGGAAGAGGTCATCGTACCAGCAGCAGTAGTAGGAGAGGAAAGAGGAGAAGTAGAAGTAGGAAGGGGCCAGGGCAACGCTGTGGAAACCGATGATGAGTCATCACTATGGGAGTTTGCCGTCATGTTGGATGATCGCGCCGCTCTCAATGCGGAGCAGGTGGTTAGGCTCTACCTCCCCTACACGGATGCCAATGGTGTGCCGCTGCCGCAAGGCGAGTACCGTGTGCGAGTGCGTGGGTTTGATGCGGAAACGAAGCACTCTTTTCATCCGGCGCACTGTGCTGAGGCCTTCTCAGCACCTTTGCAGGTGTTTGATGCGATTCCACAGCTGGTGGAGCAATTCTTCAAGACGGCGAGTCAGGCGGAGCAGTCATCGGTGTCTCGGATTGCAGCATCAGATTTTATATCTTTCTGCGCCTTTTTGCGCGAAGCCGGCTTGGACGTCCCTATGCGTTGCGAGTTCGAGAGTGGTCAAGCTCTGACGGCGGATGGTGACGTCTTCATGGATCATTTCTTTGAGTTGCTGCGGAGCGAGAAATTCCACCAAAGCTGTGCGCAGACCGACGTGACAGATGCACAGCGTGCGATTGAACCATCCTGCCGCGCCCATTGGGAGGTTTACCACCCCGGCGCAAATGAGGCTGAGTGGGCCGAAGCGCGTCGCAGTGTGCTTGACCGAGCGATGGAGGTTGAGAGGGAGTGGTGGTTTCCAAACGAGATGCTGGACGTGAATGACCTGGCGACAGTGAACACCAACGGCCTCGATCCTCAAATGTACCCAGCAATTGTGCGCTACGGGACGGAGCTGTGCACCGTCCTCGCGGCGGAGGGTAGGTATGACAGCAGCAGTGGTCTCTCCGCCACCTCCGTGGTGAACGGCACGGGGGCAGTGGAGTCGCTGACGTTCAGTGCGGCTGGCTGCAGCTCACCCGCAACATCCATGGACGAGGCGCTACTTGTTGCCAAGCGTGCGCTGAACAATGCGCACAACCGCCACAACACTCTCGCCGCCTTCCGTCTTGGTCCCTTGGCCAAGCAGTCGCAGGTGCTGGTGTTCTGTGGTATTAATACCATGGAGTTTGGCGGCAAGTATGCTCGAACGTATGCCTACGCCATGGAAAAAGCCAAGAAGGAACTCGAAGGTGCCGCTGTATCAGGCCGCGTGGTACCTGGCGTCGACGAGGATGACGTAGAACGTGTGTCAGAAAAGGATGGCGTGGATCGTTTCGCGTCGTCAACACACCCAGAGCAGCGCAAAACGCGGTTTCTGCCGCGCGTTGGTCCTGGCGGTGTGCCTATGGAAGACCCCATGCCGGATCAGAAATCGCTCTGGGGCAGATAATCACAAAACTCTCTAGCTCTCTCGTGTGTTCTCTCGCTATTTCTGTCTCTATGTGGGTGTTTGTTTGTTTGTTTTTGCCTGCGTCGCTCTCCTCCTACACGCATTTGCATCACATACACATATACACACACGCTTTTTTTTTTTTCTGTTTTTTTTGGGGGTTTTGTTGCTGCTCTGTTGTGTTGAGCGCGGCGAACGATAGACGTGCGTGGGAGGACGGGAGAGGGCGAGTAGCGGCAAGTGGAGGGAGGTGGTGGGTGGAGGTGCTGGTGTTTGCTCAACCTACTGCCACACTGCAGGCAAAAATACAGCTGCACCCACAAGGCCCAGTGAAAGGGTCTAGAAATAGAGGAGGAAAAGAAGAAGAAGAAGACGAAGGAGAAGGAGGAGAGGACGGGGAGTTGATCTACACCCGCGTGTTGTGTGCATTATGTTGTCGTTTCTGCACCGCTGTTGGGACACCGGGGCGGCGGAGGCGCCTCTCATTGAGGATATGATCGGCAGTGCATTCAGTGACTTTGCCCCATATGCCGGCGCCGAGCAACAGCAGTTGCGTCTGGTCCGCCAACAGTCTGACGGCACCACGACGAGTCTCACCTTCGAAGACGACGGCGATTGGTCCGTGAACGTGGGGAATCCGCACGTCGGTAGCGCTGGGTTCACAACGACGAGAGACGTCGTCTTCGAACTGCGTGCGCGGATTCCACTATTGTGGAGACGAGGCAGCAGCGACAAGAAGGAAAACAACGGCCATGACGACCGAGATGTGTGTAGCGCTACTGGCCCCAACACACTTGCTGATAGACGACGCTTCAGTTCAGCCGCCATGGTGCGCTCTCGCAGCCATCCCAACGCACTGGGTATTCTGGAGCTGCTCCTCTCACCCGTGTCGGAGAGATATGGTGTGGGGATGCGCCTTGGGCATTTCTCACTGCGTATCACGGGAGGCCCACGCATGAGCCGAAATTTGGATAGCCCCAACAGTACACAAATAAGTGCTTTTCATCGTGCTCCTATTCTCATCGATGGCTCGTGGAGCATGCTGCTACGCAAGCTGCTACCTGCGTCTCTTGTTACGACGTTGCCTCCTTCGTGCCGCCTTTCCGCTGCGCTGCAACACCCGATGGGAAGCGCCGAGGGTGACACACTCGCCGCTTTGTGCCTTCACGGCGAGCCGGATGAACACAACGGCGACAGCTTCCGCCTTCTCATCGTGCAAACGCTCATGGTGACTGGCAACGCCCCCAGTGCGCTGGACGATACAACGAAGAGCCGCAGCACGCTCTTCATGGGTGACACGAATTGGCGTGAATTAGGCACCCTGTTCGGTGTGAACAAGTCGTTCGGTGCAGGTCTCCTGCGGGTGAGCGCCTCCTCGATGGTACATGGCCGCGACGTTGACTACGAGGCAGCGGCAGTGGTCGACGCAACGTCGTTCTTTACGAATCCGACGCTTCTGAAGCTTGGAATTAACAAGGTTGGCCGCCTCGGCGCGGCCATTTCCACAAAAATCCTTGACGATATCACGGCAACGCTCGGTGTGCATCACGTTCATGGTGTGGAAACGCGCTTTGGACTCGAGATCGTCATGTAGATGTTTCCTCGTTACAGTCATCGCAACCGCTGCTGTTGACGGTGATGACGAATATGATGCCGTTCATGTCGCGTTGTCTCCAGATGGCTTTTCTGTGCGTGTGTGTTGCAGGACTTTGTGGATTTTTCATTGCCATGTGCTGCATTTATTCATAGAAGAAAAGGCGCGTGTCTGTTTGTCTGTTTGTCTGTGTGTGTGTGTGTGGGGGGGGGGGGGGGGGGGGGATTTTTGTAACGCCGATTCATACATGCGTCTGTGTGTATATATGAGTCTGTATTTGGTAATACGTTTGGGTTTTTTTTTTTTTTTTGCGTTCATACCGGATGCACTTGGCTGCTGCATCGGTGCAGCGGCCTCCTTTCAAATGCTCTCTTCCTCTCCCTTCATCGTTTGAGTTCTGTGCACGAGTCCCTGTGTCGGAAAGGAGAAGGCGAAGGGTAAAGTAGGTGTCATACACACACACACACACAAATATAACTGCAGTTGCGTACTCTCACACATAAAGCCCCTGTGCAATCGCACTATTCTGCATTGCGGATGACAAGCTCATCCGCCATGGCACATGAGGTGCTGCAGGAGCCACGCAAACCGGCGAAGCGGCAAGAGCGGAGAAATGGCAAGGCGGCAGCTTCGTCCCAATCCATGTCTCTTGTGTGGGTCATGCTTCAGATGGCCTTCTGTGTCATTGGCATCTATGTCTGCTTTGGTCTGTGGTCCATCAAGCAGGAGCGTGTCATCACAAAGCCCTACCGCTCGGCCGCAGTCAGCCCTGGTGGTGCTGAGACAGCAGAAAGGCTTTCATGTGTTTTTGTGCTTGGGTTTTTTCAGACCGTCGTGGCAACCCTCGTTGGGTCCCTTCTGCTGCTCGCAGAAAAGTTGCACGCCCGGCGTTCCTCGTGCGAGGGAAACACCCCAGCACCAGCAAAGGCGACATCAGGGTTTAGGAAAGGCGGCACCGACGCACTTCGCCTGTCGCTGCTGATGGGTTTTACCAACGCCTTTTCCTCCAGCCTCGCCTACGCGGCGATGCGGCGGCTGCCATACCCCGTTGTGCTCGCCACGAAGATGTCAAAGATGGTGCCAGTCCTGGTGGTTGGATTTCTTTGGCACGGCACACGATATTCCCTGAGCAAGTGTGCAGCGTGCGCCGTTGTCACCGGCGGCAGTCTCTGCTTTTACCTTCTAGAGGACGCCCACAAACATCGGCAGCAGACGAAATCCCGTGATCATAATGTGGCGGCTGCGAGTTGGGTGGGATTTGTGCCACTGATCGTAAATCTAGTCGCCGATGGGTTTACAAACTCCACGCAGGATGTCCTCGTCAAGACACGGGGGTGGAGCGGCAATCGACTGATGGTTTTCACGAACCTCTCCTCCGGCGTGTGGCTGGCACTTGCGTTGATTCTGTTGGAGGTCCTGCACCCGCTGGTCGCTGTGTATCTCTCAACGGAGGAGCTCGTTGCCGCCCCTTCCCCCCTGCCGTTTCTCGCGCACCTCGACGCCACCGCACGCTGGGTTGTACGTGAGGTTCTGCCGCTGCAGGACTTCTCCCACACCTTGAATTTCTTCCAAAAGTACCCGGAGGCGCTGCACGATGTTGCGATCATGAGCCTCCTCAACGCGGTCGGACAGATCTTTATTTTTCGAACCATATCGCTCTTCGGGACAATGACACTAACGGCTTTGACGCTGCTACGGAAGTCTGGAAGTGTGCTGCTCTCGATTTTCTTCCACGAACACCACGTGGCTCTGGGGCAGTGGGTAGCGTTACTTTTCGTATTCATCGGGGCGGTGTGGGAGGGTCTCCTTCACGCACGGAAGGACAACTCTCCACGCAAGTAAAGTGGCGGTGAGGGCAAACCCACCGCTAAAATACCCTGCAGCAGCGGTAGCTGTTGTTGTTGTTGTTGTTGTTGGACGCATGTGGTGGTTTGTGTACATGTCACGTAAGAATATATACATATATATACATATATATATATATATATATATTTCCGCAGCTGAAGGCCAATGAAGTACACACACACACACACACATGCATGCATGCATTGGTTCTTTCTTTTTAATTTGCTTTCTTCCTTCGTCAGCTCTTTTGGCGTTTTGTGTAGGATTGTGCGGGAAAAATAACAACAACGAAAACTAAAAGAAGAGTGTGTGGTGGAGAAGAGCGGAGGGAAAGGGGAGCTTTTTTCTTGTTGTTGTTTTGTCGGGTGTTGTGGGTTTATCTATATGATTGCTCCTGTTGCTTCTTCTCTGACTCTTCGGCGATGGGAAGCTGCTGAAGTGGATGATGATGATGATGATGATGTTGTTGTTGTTGTTGTTATGACGCTGTTGCGGTCGTGGTTCTCTCGTGTGGCAATGACGTGGCTGCCGGAGATGAAATGCAACGCAGGTAGGAATGAAGTGGAGCAAAAACAAGCTGCCCTCCTTCTGTCCATTGCTGTCCGTTTCTCTTTTTGTTTGTTTGTTCGCGTGCGTAATAAACGGAGAAAACTGCGGCAGGAGAAGAAGTTTTGAGGTGCTCAGAAAACGCCATGGAATGGTCAAAAGAAAAAAGAAAAAAAAAAGAAAGAAAAAAAAGGGAAAACCAAGGCTGAGGGCGGAGGGGAAGCGAGATGACGAGTGCGGTGACGGATGGTGCGGAACGTATTCGTCGCACTGAAGTTCTTTTTTCTTTTCTTCTTTTGGGCGCATCTCTTTCGTTGCTGAACAGTCAAAGAAGAGAAAAAGAAAGAAAAGAAAGAAGACTCCTCTCCAGTTGCGCAGGCAGTTCGATGGTGGGGGAATTCACCAAGTGGGGTGTGGAGGAATATGGAAGTGAGAAGCCGCGTTGCAGCTTGTGTGGTGGTGGTGGTGGTTGGCTTTCTCGCTGATGCTGCAGCTCAAAACTGCACGCCTCATGCACTTCACGTCTTTTGTTTGGTTTTGTTCTTGCTGCCCGTTATCGTCTCCCGGTTTTTCTTCTGGCGCTTCTGTCGTCTTCGGTGGGATGTGTCGCTCTCCCGCTCCATTGCCCAGAGCGTGGGGTGAAGGGAACGAAGCGAGAAACACACAAGCACGCACGAGAAGTCACGCAGGCACGAGGGGAGGGAGGAACTCCATTGCGCTTGTCCCCGCACGACACGAACTGCAGTAGCCGGAATCGACGTGTGCCGCAGTGCTGCCAAGTTGGAGAATATGGCGGATACCCCCTCGGTGTCCTTCGCAGAGAAGATGAAGCGTCTGCTGAACCACCGTGCTGAACAGCAGCCTCTTCCTGCCGGCTACATGCGCTGCCCACTGAACCCCGCACATCAGGTCCCCATCGCCGCCATCGTGGTGCACCTGGAGAAGACACACCAGCAGGACTCATTGGCTTCCGCGCCGAACGCCATGTACGGTAGCGGCACATACGCTCGCCGCCGCGCGTTCCTCAAGGCGCAGCTGCGTGGATCCCAAGACACAAGTCGTCGTCCCCGCCGCCGCCGCCGCCGCCGCCATGGACGTGGATGTGGACGCTGTTCCTCAACGTTGTCGTCATGCGAGACGGGCAGCTCTTCCTCCTTCAGCACCTCGATATCGCGGGATTCCTCATCCTTGTCCTCATCGTCGCACGGTCGACACAAAAGATCTCGACCGCGGCGGCACCGTGAGAAAATGGAACGGCGTCAAGATGCACAACATACCAACGGTTGCAGCGTTCTTCCCACGCCTCGTGATGAGATAATGGTCTCGCCGGCGGCAGTGGCAAGAGTAGCAGCAGCAGCAGCAACAACAACAACAGCAACAGCAATGATAGCACCACCGGCTGTCGCTACCAGAAGTACCATCTCGGGCAGGTACGCTCTCGGGTATTCTATTGACAGGAAATGTCTCATAGATTACTTGCAGCAATTCGGTCCTCTGCGTCGGTGCGATGTCCAGCCGCTGTGTGCAATGTTCACGGTGGAGTATGAGGCGGCAGACGCGGCTCTTAAATGCTTCATTGCGAGCCGCCCCTTCGTCGTTATTGATGGTGTCAAGATAGAGCTGTATATGGAAGTCCCTCCATCGGTCGCGCCTGCTGCAGCAGACACGAGCACGGCGCTGAACGGGATGTCCAATGGATCATACATGCATGCTGCGCATCTGCATGTGGTACAACCGCCACCACCACCGCCAATGCCAATGCCGCATCCTCCTTCCACATTGCAGCCGCAGCCGCAGCAACAGCAGCGACAACAGTCGTCACCGTCTGTGATTACCGTTGGTGGGATCCCGGTGAGAGTAGCGATATCTGGAGATGGTAATCGAGGAAATACCGCTGCAAAAAGCAGCACACCGATAAAACCCCCCAAGGGAGTGTTTGTAGCCGTCCTGGAAACGGATAATGGCAAACAGACAGACGAGCGGCGTATTTGGGAAGATTTTTCTCGGTTCGGTTGTGTCAAGAACCTCACGGTGGCCGGTCCACGGGTCGTGGTGGAATACGCTTCGGAAAAGAGCGTTGAGATGGCTGCTCACGCTCTGCAGGAGGGGAAGAGCACACTGCCGACATACTGCACCGTCACTTCCACCCCTCCAAACCCCTGAGAAGAGAGGGATGGGGTGCGGTTTCCAGGACGCATCGGGGAGACGTGCGTGCTTTTGTGTGTGTGTGTGTGTGTGCAAGTGGCGGTTGGCGCTTCCCATCGTGTTTTTTTTTTTTTTTTTGCATTGGCCGCATTCCCCCTCCCCCCCTTTTTTTTTTTTGGGGGGGGGGGTGTTTGCTTGTTTGAGGTTGTTGTTCCCCGCCGCCTCTGCTCTGCGCAACTGACGCGGCGTACAATACTCAAGGCAGGAAAATATCCCCCTGTAGCTGCACGAAACACAAGAGCAAATACCAACCGCATCATGAAGATTCATCCGACAACCAAACAAAAGAAGAAGGGAGAATTTTCAAAAGAAAAATAAAATAAAATAAATAAAAAAGACATCTTTTCTCTTTTGTTTTGTTTTCTTCGGTCACGCGAACCCAAACCGAATGTCTCACTGCAAATCTCCGTGCTGTGTTCTTCTCCCATGTCGCCTCTTCTTCTTTTTTTTTTTTGGGGGGGGGGGGGGGCGGGGGTTCGTCTGTACATGTGTGTCTCTTTCTTTTCCATCTGCTTGGCTCACGCGGTGTGGGGTGTGGGTGGGTGCGATCTCAAGCTGTTGCACTTTGATCGTGGGAACGCTGCGAAGAAGTAGTAGTAGTAGTCCTCAGTGGGGTGGAGCGGGGGGTTGAAGTGGAAACAACAACGACAACAAAAGTAGTAGCACAAAACACAGTGTAAGTGTCGTGGGTATACACGTCCAGTGTGCTGCTCTCAGCGACAAGGGTGTGCTGCACCCAACGACATTGTGCTACTGCCGGGGACACCAACGCATGTCAGCCACAATTGATGTTGGGGAAATTGAGGCGCTGCTGCGCGAGCTGGAGGAAGTGAGCGAGATCCCTAATACCGCCGCCAAAAGGGAGATGGATCGGCCATTCTCGCAGCGTAGGCGGGGCTCGGGGAATGTGGACTCACTGGTGTCGCGCTACTCGACCCAGAAGGAGAGTGTCGCGTTTTCAACGTACCCGGGCAGACTCAACGAGGGCCGGCATACCATAGTTCCCTTGTGGAAACGCCTGCCCCCGTTGGATTCGAACGTCAGTGATGCAGTCGGGCGTGCTAAGAGAGCGGTACGTACTCTCGGCAAGGGCGATCTTGTTCTTCCCCAAAGTCTCGCGAAGGGCACAGTAGCCGCCTCGCAGCACCAGGTGGTATTATCACTAAAGGAGGGGCCACAACTCGCGGATTCTTTCAAGTCAAAGAAGAAGGGCGCGGGGAATTCCAGGCAAGGTGGGGGACAGCCGCCAGAGCCGAGGGAGGGGGGGTTGCCTGCGGTGTTAAAGGTGGATGAAGAGGAGGAAGAGGGGTACAGGGAGCCTAACTTTTTGCCCATCATGTGTGCCAGATACATGAACCCAGTGGGCATCACCCCTCGCGCGTGCTGGGGTCACACCCTAACTCCCATACATGGTCACAAACTCCTGCTCTTCGGTGGAATGGACATGGAGCAGGGAGAGACGGCTGCTCTTTTTGAATATGATACACACCATATCTCTTGGGACCCTGTCTTTGTCGCCAACAACGTATTCCCAACCCCTCGCACAAACCATGCAGCATGCTCTTCTGGGGGGCGGTGGCTGTATGTTAGCGGAGGTACAACAAATCATGGCGGGCGTATTCTTGGAGACCTGTACCGCTACGATACCTGCACGCAAGAATGGAATTGCCTCTGGGAGTACAGCCGAAGTTCGATCCAAAATAAAAATGAGCCTGCACCCCGTTTTGGTCATTCGATGGTGTTTCGCGATGATCGCCTGTATATTTTTGGTGGGAAAGCGCTGAAACGAAACGTAACTGAGTCCACGAGCTCATCAGCCTTCAGCACAGCCTCTGCAGATACTTACGTGTTCTCGCTGACGAGTCTCAAATGGAGAAGGCGTATTCATCCGGGAAGGAGAAAGGGAGGTGCAGCAGGGGAAGGAGGCAAGGCGTCCGCGAAAACTGGTGCGATAGAGGGTGTGACTAATAAGGAAGAAACGCCAAGAAGTCTGGTGAAAAAGGCAGAAGTCGAACGCCCTGCTAATCGTTGCCATCATGCCGCCTGCATTTTGGGAGACAAGATGTACGTCAACGGCGGGGTGGGTGACGGCGGGACCATCCTGAGCGATACTTGGATGCTGGACCTCAGGGAGCAGCGGTGGGTTGCTCTGCACGGTGGTGATGGTGCCGATTCCTTTCCGCGTGAGAAGCACCATCTGTTTGCTTGTGGCGAGGCTCTTCTAGTGGTGGGCGGATGCAGTCCAAGCCAGCACAGCGGACGTATCGCACTGAAGTATCACAATTTTGCTGCGGTCTTGCCGCTGGAGGGGAGTGTGACTCCGTGCTGGATTCCCGTCGCCATGGGGAATGTGGCGGTTGTGGCTCCCAATAAGAAGTCATTTGGGGCGGCCTTCAGTGGCGGTTTTGTGCACGTGTTTGGGGGCGTGTGTGGGAGCGAGCCCGCATCAAATGCGATGGTGCGCTTTCTCGCGGCAGATGGCTACTTCGAAACCGACTCTTGCGCAACGGCAACGGCAAGCTCGGATTCCCTTCGCTCCATGATGCGTCGTATACGTGAGGGCGATGGATTGGACACGTCAGACGTGTACATTCTCCCGCGCAGCTGGGATGGGAATTCGATGATTGACACAGTGGCCAATAGGCCATTTGCTGCACATCGGGCCTTTGTGCAGCATCGCGCGTCGAAATTCTGGGAGGATGTTGCACGGTGTCGTATGGAGCAAGTCCGCCCCCCCAGGACTTTTCTTGGAAAGACCACGACTGAAATGGATGCAAAGCTGGCAAAAGAGGTCGATGGTATTGATAGCTTGCCTCATCCTCTGACCGTTGCGTACTACACGGAGGGGAACTCGCGGGTGCAGGGCCTCTCATTGCCGCTCACTGGAGAGCATCTGCAGTGTTTGCTGGACTACATTTACTGGGGCGATGTACGCTGTCGCATTCTCTCGGAAGAAGAGGAAGAGGAGGAAGAGGAGGAACGGGTACTTGGGGAGGACGAAGAGGAGGGTGGTGGTGGTGGTGGTGGGCGCCAAGGGAAGGGTGGAAGAAACACGAATGTAGCTGTAGATAAGGCTGACGCGCCTCTCTGGAAAAGAAAACTGCAGGAGGAGGTGAGTGTTGTGCAGGCGCTGCGACGCGCGGCGGAATTCTACGAGCTGAGGCCCTTGATTGACATTTGCGATGCGCTGCTTGCACGTAGCCGGAAAAATTTGAAGCATGCGCAGGAGCGTAGTATCAGGCAGCTGCAAGCGGATATCTTGTCTTTTCTGCAAAGCTCCAACGGTGCCACTGTGACAGTTCTCTTCACTGACCCCCATACGAAGCAGCAGGTTGCTCACTCGCTTCATCCAATGATCCTCATGGCCTCCAGTAACTTCTTCAACGACCTGCTGCGCCCCTTGATGAATGGCGAGAGGAGGTTGTTTCAGATTGGACCTGTTGCTGCAAAACTGGCAGCAGGTGGCCGAGGTGTCTCCCGGTCACGGCGGGGCATTCTGGTGGGTCCTGTGTCAGTGCCGTACTTGGCTGTTCAACCAATGCTGCACTTTTTTTACACACAGCAGCTCCACGTCCCGCGAGAGGCTGTATTTGCAACGATGCTTGGGTCTCACCTCTTGGATGTGCCGCCGTTGCAGGCATACTGCGAGTCTGTACTCGCTCGGGAGGAGGTGAACTATCACACTGCAGGGCAGTTCTACTCCTTGGGGGGGAAATACCACGCCGCGCTGCTGCAGGAGACCGCTCTCCTCACAGCTGTTTTGGGGTACGCAGAGGTGCGCCACTTGCCCAGCTACAAGGCGCTGACAGAGGAGGAGGCACATGAGATTGACGCGGTGGCGTTTGAGCTTGGGGCAACCACATGGATCGCCCCGCCGCAGCCATTGAGCGAAGTGAAGCCGAGTTCGATCTACACGGCTCGATGGAACGCCGCGTCCTCAGCGCCATTGTGAGAGGCATTCGCAGAAGAAAGCACACCCACACACCCCTCTCTCGAAAGTAAAAGAAGAAAAAAAAAGAAAAAAAGAAAAAAAGAAAAGAAAACGCAAGCAGCGACAAGAGCACCACCGCAGAAAAACACGCACACGACGAAGTTATATATATATATATATTTATATTTATATTTATATATTTGATTGATTGATTGATTGATTGATTGAGCGATTGACAATTAGGGGAAGAGGGAACACAAGTGGAACGTGGCAACCAGCAAGGGTTGGGTAGAAAATATATTTATGTTTTGATATAAGGCAGAGTAGAGCAGTGTAGAATGACGATCACCATCACCATCCTAGGAACAAAACGGCAGCAGCAGCAGCAGCAGCAGGGGCAACAGACATTCATTGTGCATAGTGTCCAACCCCCCGCCGCCGCCCTCCCGAGGACTTGGGGGGGGGGGATTATTGCGATTATGTGTAAATTTGTTCAGTGCTTTGTTTTCGTTGCAGTTCCTTTTTTTTTTTTTTTGTTCTTGTTTTTCTGCGTGTGTGCGTCTCGCTGCTGCCACGCATTCGTATGCCATTCCCTTCACTTTTTTTTGTGTGTGTTTATGTGTCTTTACGGCCACCCACCACCTTCCACGCTCTTCATATATATATATATATGTGTGTGTGCTTCTGAGCCTCAGCTGCTCATGGAGTCCCCTCCCACGGGGTTTGACTGCTGCTCTGTCCTTCCGTCCGTCAGCCAACCAGCGAGTCTCTGGACATATACACACACACACACACACACTTGCATGCGTGCACACCTGTTTCCCTGTGTTTGTGTGTTATTCGGCGGCGACAATGTGGCAGTTGGAGTGGAGCGCATTCCAACTGCAAGAGTTATTTTTGAATTCCTTTGATTTGTTTCTCATCCTCTTGTGTTTGTTTGTTTGTTTGTTTTCCTGTCTTTGCGTGGCGCGTGCACATCATTCATTTTATTTCCCCCTTATATATTTTTGTTTTGTTTTTTGGGCGATGTGTCTCTGTGGTGGTGGTGGTGGTGGTGGTGGTGGTGGTGTGCGTTTGCTCTTCTCCGTCAATCTCCCCCGTCACCCCTCCATGTGAAAACCCGTGCGCATGGCGGGTGGGGAGTTCACTCCTCAGCCTCGTGTGTCCGCGGGCGTTTGGAAGGAGACGAGGAGCGAAAGTGGTGGTAGTGACGAATAGGCGGTTTTACAAAAAAAAAAAAAAGGAGGCAGGTGCGGGTGGGACAATATGCACCGCGTCTCGCATAAGTTGTGGCTCGCGAGCGGCATCAACATGGGACGCCTTCGTCTTGCTGAGCAGTTCGCAACGATGGACGGCTGGCAGTCAAACGACGACCCCGCCTTCGATGCGTACATCAGTGAGAAGCGACGGAAGGAGCGTTTCGATGGATTTGATCAGCGCGTTGAACGGGGCTACATGGCGGCCGCCAAACTGCACAAGGCAGAGATTCAGAACGCTGTGAAGCGGCGTTTAAAGTCCAGTGGGGCAAAATTTACAGCTGCCACACTGATGGAGATGAACACTGCTGTTGAGGAGCGTATGGCATGGCTTCGCGATGTGTGGACGCAGATAGACGCCGACTACCGCAGCAGCGATTCAGCCCGACAGGAAACGGCAGCACGGGAAATATCCGCTGCGCTGCGAGGTGAACCGAGTGACTACATGCAGTGGGTGTATGACACCAAGCGAGAGATGCGGTTCGCCGGGCCGATTGGACGCAGTCTGCTGCAGAGCGAGTTGCAATGTGCTGAGCTTCCGGAAGTCTCTGATGAGGAGGCGAATCGTTATCACGGACTGAAGCTTAATATGATGGAGATTGAGCAACATGTGAAGGCAAAATACGGCGTTGCGGGTATGCAGCATTGGGCTGAGTTGCAGGCAGCAAAGGATGATGAATACGTGAGGAAGCTTGACGACGCTGCGGAGGTGTATAAACAGCTGCTGGATCAGAATGCACGCCTGAGCGAGTCACGGCGGACAGAGCTGCAGCGCAGTCATGTGGAGCGCGTGCACCAGGCACAGGTGCGCTTTAAGGCAGCCATGGAACTAGAGAAGGAGCGTGAACGTCTGATTGAGGCACATGAGGCCATGAAGGCGGAGCGTTTGCGAACAGAAAAAGAACAGCGGCGCGCACTCATGCAGGAGGCGTTAGAGCTTCGGGCGCAGGGAAAGACGAGCGCCGAGGTCCTTACCGCCATGCGGGAGCGTCAGATTGATGCGAATGCACGACAACAGTCGGAGTACCAACTGAAAGAGCGTGAGGAGATTCTGCAACGAAAGAGGCACATGCTGGACAAGATTGCCCAGTTCAAGCACCAAGTGGAAGAGCGGGAGGGTAGGGAGATGCTGCAACGTGCGAAGAGTCCGATGGAGAAGCCCGTGAATGCCTTTGGTTTCAGCGATGAGGACGCGCTGGATGGCTCTGAGCTCTCCGTCTGGAGCACGGCGGCATCGTCATTGTCGCCGACAGCTGCGGAATCCGTAAAAGGTCTTTCAATGATTAGCAGCAGCAGCACCACTAGCATGAAGGATAATACTGCAATTGGCTCTCGCAACGTTGCGCGCCCGCAGAAGACAGAGCTGTGGAGGGCGATTAACGCGGACACATACGAGGATCCCTTCCGCACCGTGCATCAGGCTCGACTCGACGCGGCACAGACATACCACCCGGTGTACGCTCGCACCTTTCCACTGAACCTTGTGCTGGGCCGCAAGTACGAACGGCAGGGGGCGGGGGAGATGGCGGCGGGCAACGAGACGGACCGGCAAATCCTGCAGAAGGGGAACAATGTGGCACTGAGTTTTCAGTGGGGGCTCGGCAGCAACACGGTGCACGACCTGGACGCTGACGGCAGCACGGACTACTTCATGGACGGCACTTTTCACGTGCGTGACAAATCCACGGGTGACATTGACTGGCGCTACGAGAAGAAGAAGGGCGGGCCGGTGTTTAAAGGGCCAAAATTCTACAGACTTGGCGCACAGCGTGAGGCAATGGACCCCGGGGAGCAGCCGATGGATCCCACGCCACACACGCGATCCCCGCGGGGACACAAGTGGCGCAGCAGCTAAAAAAAAAAAGAAAAAGGGTGGGGCAACACCCACAACATTACATGCACACGGTACATTCACCTACTGAGCCGCATGTCCGCGTTATTACATTACTTGTTGCTCTTGTCTTCTCTCATGTTCTCTTTGAAAAGTTGCACCGTAACAGGAGCGTCTTGCACCTCCAAAAATAAAAATAAGATAAAACACAGAGAGAGTGTGTGTGAGTTGGCGGGCGGACGGGCGGGGGTTTAGTACGGAGTGAAAGGCACACAAATACACGTATACACTACAAGCGCGCGTTGCTTTTTTTTTGTTTTGTTTTGTTTCCAAGCGGCTTCGCTCCTTGCGTTAAATACTTCTGTTTATATACGCCGGTTTGTTCGGTTTGGTTTGTTCGCCTTTAGGTTTTATTGGTCCGCGTACCGCACGATACGGGGATTATATTGTGTAGGTGTGGATGCTGCCAACGACACATGATGCCTCCGAGAAGAGGAATGCAGGGGACGAATCACCGGAGGTGAGCTTGAATGGGCACGGCGGACCTGACGGCGAGTTTCACATTAGCACCTCTGTTCTCAGCCGCAACCTGCTGTTTTTTACACTTCTCAAGACAATCGGATCGTTTGACTCCGGCGCCTTTAGTGCAGTTCTCGGTGCGGAAAACGGCATCGCAGAAGGGTGGGGTCTCGGCAGTGTGCAGCAGGGCACACTCATCTCCAGCGTCTTCCTCGGCAACATTCTCGGCTGTCCGCTCTCGGGGCATCTCTTCTCCCGCTACAGCGCAAAAACGGTGCTTGTGTGGTCCATCATCCTGCACATCTTTGTCACATTTCTGTTCGCGACATTAACGGATTACGCTATCGCCATACTGGCCCGCTTTCTTATTGGCATTACGCTCTCATTTGTCATTGTCTATACGCCGGTGTGGGTAGATGAGTTCGCGCCACGTGAACGTCAATCCGTGTGGATGGCCTCACACAACGCGGGAGTGCCGCTTGGCATCATGCTCGGGTACTCGTTGGGTGCATTTCTGCCCTCCTACACAAATATAGGCTGGGAATGGGCCTTCTACATCAAGTGCATCCTTACGATACCCGCATTGGGGTACCTCGTCCGGGCAGACCGCCGCTCAATTAATGGGAACGGCGGAATCAAGAGCAACTCCTCTGCACCAGGCAGCATATACTCGGCGCCACCAAATGAGGCCGCCACTAGACGCATATTTCATGTGCTTCACAGTAACCTGTTGTATCTGTGGTCCACGTGTGTGCCCCTATTCTGCAATGCAGAGTACATGTGCAGCACCCTTGCCATGTGCTCACTGTATTTTGTTGTGACAGGCCTGCAGAACTTTGTGACGCAGTATCTTCGTGACGAGCCATTTAACGCCTCGATGAAAACGATCATGTTGGGATTCGGTGGGGCGGTGGTGACGGCTCCTGTTCTTGGGGTTTTGGCTGGTGGCGTTCTTCTTGATCGTATCGGGGGCTATAGGCGGAATTTGCTGCGAGTGACATCATTTACGTGCGCATGGGGTGCCGCTGCAGCGTCCCTTAGCATGGTGTGTATTTTTGTGACCGACACAATGACATTCCTGTTCGTTATTTCCATTGTACTCTTCTGCGGTGGTGCCATCATTCCACCTGGAAGTGGGACGGTGATGGCCTCCGTTCCGCCCCAACTGCGTCCAGCAGGCGCCGCCTTGTCTCAAATGATGTACAACCTTTTGGGCAATTTTTGTGGCCCAATGGTGTGCGGTTTTGTTGCGGAATGGACAGGGGAACTAAAATACGGCATCTACACTGTACTCTGCTGCAGCGTTCTGGGTCTAGCTCCGATGCTGGTGCTGCTGCACAAGGCATATAACATGACAGAAGCACAAAGATCGTCATCCTGCAGCCGTGTCCAGCATCGAGAGTATGAGGCTGCGGCTGCAGCGGAAGAAAGCGGCGAAGAGGTGGCGGTTATGGAAGAATTGAATGGTAGAGGCGCTATGAAGGAGGAATCGCCCCGCACCGCCACTCAAGATGACTGCTGTGTGTTAAACGCCGATGCAGGTGCCGCAAGCATAACCGTTGCGGTGCCGGTCCTCTTGCCCGCTTCATCTACATCGTTGAATCGACCTCTGCCTTTGACGTTCCGTAACTCTCACGTTGCTTCTGCTTTAACCACCGACTTGTCTAGAGTGTCTGTTGATGCCGCTGACTCCGGAGTGCAGCTTCTCAGTTCCTTTTCCACGGATGCAACGCCAGAAATATATCCTCTCGCAAAAGTCGAGATGTCACCTGCAAATCACCACAGTTTCTTGAATATAGACGCTGAATGCATGGAGGAGAGCCTGCGAATGGACACCGATGCCGCGCAGATGATATCGTTCCCAAGTCAGCACAGCTTCGGTCTAGACATGCTGCGCTCGGTTTTGAGCAACAGCTCACATCGGTGACCGACGCCACAGCGAGCGGCAGTGCGGTTGATATGCACTCTCCGCTAAAATGGCCTGCTGGTGGAGAGAGAGAGAGAGAGGGGGGGCACCATTTGAAAAGTGACGACTTGTGGGGACATGTGTAGCGCCTGCTTCAGTGAGCCTGGAGTGAAATGGCGTCAATCGGATCTACACTACATTCTCCGCATATCTGTCGCCACGAATTTCTTTATTTCCTTCACAAATCGCCACCACCGCACCCCACACACACACACACACACACACACATATATATATATTCAAAAAAAAAAAGGTGGGGGGTGGTGTGTGTGTGAGAGGGAATTATTTGGATAACTGAATAACTGCTGCATGCATCACAGTGTGTGTGTGTGTGTGTGTGTGTGTGTGTGTGTGTGTGGGGTGCGGCAATGCTAAATTGGTAGAATCGGCGCAGGGAAAGAAACAATCAAAACAAAAACAAAAGTCGGTGTGGGGTGACTCTTAACCGAAACGCAAAGAAAAATAACTGGCAAAAGGAGAAGCAATAGAGAAGGTGGTTGGATGAATGTGTTTTGATTGAGTGGGGTCGGGTGAGTGACGGGTGGTGGTGGTGGTGGTGGTGGGAGGCGTTTACTTTTGTGTTTGTTACGTTGTTGCCTCTGCTGCTGCCTAATGTACATAATACACACGTGTGCGTGCGTGCGTGCGGGGGAGACGACGAAATGCGGAGGCGGTGCGGTGAAATATAAATGAATTTATTTATTTTTTTTTTGTTGTTGTTGTTGGGTTTGTTGCTCTGTGGCTGTGGCTGTGGCTGTGTGTGTGTGTGTGTGTGTGTGTAGTGCTGGTGGAAACAAACGGAACACGACAACAGATAAATAAACTAAAAAAAAAAAAACAGAAGAAGTGGTGGTGGTGGTCGCCCGCAGCAGAGATCCCCCCCCACACACACACACACAGCCACAGCCCACACACGTCCGTGCACCTGCATTCTTTTTTTTGTTTGTTTTGTTTTGTTTTGTTTCACCTCTCGTTTCTCGTGTGTGTTGTTGCTGTTGTTGTTGCGTGCAGGCATTTGTCTTCATGCGCGTCTCTGTTTTGATGTTGGCCCCCTGCAGCTCCACCCCCGCCTTCCCGCCGTTACTTCTCTCTCTTTTTTTTTTTTTTTTTTTTGGGGGGGGGGGGGGGTTTCTTCTTGTCTTCTTCAGCCACCACCACCACTTTGATAACGCGACTGCGGCAGTAAAGCAGCAGCAGCAGCAGCAGCAGCAGCAACAAGAAGAAGAAGAAGAAGACGGCGGTTGACTGATACTTCCAGACGAGGGCGTGCAGGACCACCGTAAATATTCAGAGCAATAACACACGCAAGCAACTCCCTTTTCGTTGCTGTTTTCATTGGACGTCATGCCCGCGGCAGAGACATCGACGCTGATCGGGTTTCTGCAGCAGCTCCGTGGAACCCTCGTGGAGATTGAGCTCATGAACGCCTCCGTCGTATCGGGTGAAATTACACTTGTGGATTCAAGCATGAATACGCACATGCGCCACGTAAAGATCACCACCAAAGGGAAGAATCCGGTGCAGGCAGAAACGTACATGGTACGCGGCAACACTATCCGCCTCGTCATTCTCCCCGAGGCGATGAACACAGACGATGTTCTGAAGAAGGCGACAACCGCGCGGAGCAAAGCGGCGAAATAACGGCAGGGCTTACTTCATATTTTACCCGCCCCGCCCCGACCGTCGCAATGGGTGGGTGGGGAGAGACTCGCTTGGAAATGGTGGCGAAACAATCGTACCCACCGCCGCCCCTCTCCCGCGACACTTCTCCCCCCCCCCCCCCTCCCATGAGCCTCTGCCTCTTTATACATATTTACTATATTTAGCTGTGCGTGTGATGGACTGCACTTCCATGATGCGACTGTACACCTTTTGCATCTCCTTCCCTCACCCCTCCGTCGCAGTGTGTCATCTTGTGGGTTTCATTTGCTTCTTTTTTGTTGTTGTTGGTGTTGGATGATTTCCAATCAAACAAACGAGTGGAAACAACAAAGACGCACACAGACATTTTTTTTATAAATATATATATATATATATATATTTTTTGTATTTTATTAGAAATAGACGGCTGGTGTGTTGGACTGCAGGAAGAGTTGTGGTGGGGGCGGTGGGGGGGGGGGCGGGTAGCGGGGAGAAGAGAAGGATTACCGACGTGACTCCTGTGGAGCGCGTCTCTCCCCTTTTGACAGATTGGCAGCATCGAGTAGTGCGGTGTGTGTGTGCAGCTCTTTTTTTTGTTTGTTTGTTTTTTGGGGGGGTTGGGTTGGGTTGGGTGTTGCTGGAAAAGGAGGACAGTGTGGGGTGCAGTTGCTTGTTTGTTTGTTTCTTTGGAATCTGCGAGGATGGATGTCGCGGCGTTTCAACGATTGCAGCGCCGCATGGAGTCCCGCGGCAGATCGGCCAGCAGATGTGGACGAGGTCATCGCTGCAGTTGCTCGCCCCAACGCCCGCGCACCTATGGCCACACTGGCGCCGCTTCCCCCCCGCTTAGCCCCGCGGTGCAGTCGTGGCTTCTGCAGCGGGTGGAGGGGGTGGAGGTTGACATCACCAGCGGGGACACTGAACACCGGCGGATGCCTCCCCGCTGCCGCTGCCGCTACTCCTGCTGCAATGAATTCCAACACTTTTCTCACACACCGAGAGAAGGGGTTGACGGCGCAACGGCGGTGGATTCATGTGTGAAGCGTCTGAGAGTGCCTCGTGGAGCTGCTGCAGCTCCACCGCTCTGCGGTGGATCGACGATCACGCCCGGGGAAGAACTTCTCGGAGAGCCACCATCTGAGGCGTCCACACAGGCGACATTGCAACGGAGGCCCCTCTTCTATCCAGCGAAGGCATCGTTAATGCTTTCCTCCTTTTTTCGTCATGAAGACTCGCCGCCAGTGGCTGACAAATTACCTTCTGTGGACGAAAAGTTCGATCGTGCAGAGGTTCGTCATGACGGAACACAATCTATTATGCTGCACCCGACGCTCTATGACGGTGCATCGAGCTTGTTCCTCAACCAACACCAACAGCGTGCAGCGTCGCTCATGCACGCGAAACCGCACAGTCTAGGACACCAGCCCGCTGTGCAGCAACAGCAGCAGGATCCAGTGTCAGGGATACCGTTGGAAGTTAATGCGCAGTCCCCTACAGTGCCCGCTCACACAAATGTGGGACGGATGCAGCAGCAGGCAGCCGCCTCGGTGATGGACGGCTCACGGCAGGGCGTGTTGAACGTCATCTCCAATGGGGCCGTCCCCGCCACCTCGGCTGCTTATTCCGCGTCTCCTGATGCCGCCGCTACGACGACGACGTTGGAAACTGCCACACATTCACCGAATATTCCGGTTGGCATGTCACCAGAAACAGCAGCAACGACAGCTGTTGCTCCTGTTGCTCCTGCTGCTCCTGCTGCCGTTGTTGCTGCGATTGATGGTGATACAACTCGCGTTACCGTCCCTGGAACCACCACTCAACCGATGGCTGTACCACCCGCAGCCATGGAGATTGCACCCACTGCAGCTTCGACAACAAATACTCGGACGCAACCTCCATCGGCGTCCAGATTCGATTCGGTGGTGCCTGAGGGGAAAACTACTGCGGCCGCCGCCACCACCTTTGTAGACGAGCCCACACCCACCGATGTGATTAATGCGCTCAGGGAAAAACTGTTACTAGAGAAGGCAGATGCGTATGTGCGAAGTTTAGAGCAACAGAAGCGGGAAGAGGACCAACTGCACCTCGAAAAAGAAGAGCAGATGCAGTCCCACAAGCACGCCGAGATTCTGATGCTTCTGACCCGTCTTCGAGAGAACGATCACGAAATGCTAGAGGCGCTCTATGAAATTGTCACTCAGCCGGCAGAAGTCGAGTTGCCGGACTTGGCACACGCAGAGGAACCAAAACAATCGTCACCAGCGCCACCTCCACCGCCGCTCCCTCTTCCACCGGTGGTACACACTACGGCGGTACTTGCACCGAACTCCCCACGTTTTCCGCTTGGAGTGATGGCTGCGTACGAGATGGACGGCAAAAGGCAAACCCAACCGAAATCGTGTCCGCCCGATGAGAATTTGAGAGGGGCACCGGAGATGCCTCCGTCGAATTTGTTTGCACCGTCGACTTCACAAAACGTAGCAGCGGCGACGCTTCCACCAACACCACCACCACTACCACCACCAAATCTCCCCGAGGCAAATTCACCAAATGTAGTGGACGGAACCATGAAGGCATGGGTGGACAAATACTTTGGCTCTACCTTAGACCCACAGCATCGCGCCCTTTTGCAGCATGTGTTGCTCTCCAGGGAAGCGGAGTTGCAGCGGGTGGCAGCCGCAGAATCGCAGTGCAGGGAACTAGAGGCCCAACTTGTCGCTGCGAAAGGATTGGGTCATGTGAAAGCTGTTAGTGAAGTCCCCCACGAACTACCAAACCAGCGGCAACAATACCGGGATAGTGAATTGGCGAGGGCGCTGGCCCTCCTGCACGCAAAAGAGGAGGAGCTTATTGCATTGCGGAAGGTACAGGCCGAACAGGAGGCAAAGTTGGCGGAACTTAAGCAATCGTTGCAGCTGCATGCTGCCACGAATGCAGAACCTAGTAGGAAATTGAAGTATGAGGATGAGCTGAGTCACTGGAAATCACGCTGCGCCGCCACTGAGGAGCAACAGCAATTCAGCGCCCGTCGCTTGACGGAGCTGCAGGCGTACATTGATCGGTTGAGAACTGAAGCACAACAGGCTGTGGTGAATATCGCATCTTCCAGTGCTTCCCCTCAACATCCACCGCCACCGCCGCCACCACCACTACCACTACCACCACCAGTGGACGCAACGACTGTGCAGCTCTCTTCACTAAGTGGCTCACGACCAACCTGCTGCATGGAAACTGCCACGCCACACAGCAGCGTGTCTACTGCATCCCCTCCATCCGGCCAAAGTCGCATATTTTCACCCCATATGGCGGGCGGTGTGTTTGCCCCCACGCCACAACCACCAAACCCTTCTGTGCGTCTGCAGGATGCAGCCCGGCCTCCGTCGAATGTGGTCGCACCCACGGCTTCAGATGCAACCCGCGCATTTGCGTTGCAGCAGCTGCGTGAAGAGCTTGATATGGAGTGCGGGCGCTTTGTCAGCGAGACGCAACGCTGGAACCAGTACGTGAAAGACCAAGAAAAACGGTGGGCACAACTACATCAGCGCTGAGAACGGTGCTTTCTATCTCCTTCCGTGAATCTCTCTGCATTGTGGCTGGACTGCTCAGCACGCCTTATTCCTTATCATAGAGCGAGTGAAACTCACACACACAAAAAAAAAAAAAAGGAGAGGAGGGTGTCGTTCATGCCTCTCTTTCCTCCCTCGCACGCATACGCCCCCCTCCCTCTCCCTCTCCCTCTCTCTCTCTCTCTGCCGTGTGGTGTTACTGTTGCCGCCTGCCCCCGGAAGAAATAGATCGGAGTCTGCGATGTTGTATGCATATATGTGGGTCCGCGTTTGTCGCACTTTTGTTGTTATTGGTGATGGGGGTTTGGCTCTCGCTCGCTCACGACAGCAATCAACTCGATGGTGTCATTGGCAGCGGCGGTGGAAATGCCGCAGCCGTACGGTGCGGATAACAATAATAATGGGGTGTGGGGAAATGAACCACGTGATGTCTGTTATTTGTTTGCCCCTCTCATTCCCCTTTGTCATCATCGTCGTCGTCGCCGTCGCCATCATTAGACGGAATCAAAGCGGGAATCACGCCCCATCACAATTAAGATTATTCATTTAATTCTAAGCGAAGAGCGAAACGGGTTCTTTGATCTTTTGTTTGTTTGTTTAGGTGTGGAAGGGACACGTTTGACTCATCATTTTACATGTCGAAATCAACGGCGGGGGCAACAGGGGCTGAGGCAAAGTCCAGCAGCGGTCTCACGCGGAACACGGCCCTTGGGGATAATGATATTCTCAACATTGTGGAGGGGGCAGAGCAGCGGCAGGAATCGGCGTTACGGTGGGGCTCCTTTGTTCGCAGCAACGCGAGGCACAGGGCAGCGGATGTCTTTCTTGCGCTCTCCACGTACACATTTAGTGGCCTTCTGCACGTGCACGGGCAAAGTACGGCGCTCACATGTCTTTCACTCTGGGCGGCAGGCACCACATTTCTTCTTAATATGCAGGTGCGTAAAGTGTTTGACATGGAGGACGCAGCGAAACGTCGTCAAGTAGTAGCCGAGATAAACCTGCAGGAAGTGAAGGTGTTTCAGCTGGAGATGGTGGCCTCGTGGGTATGGATGCTCTCATCGATGCAGCAGTTCAAGGTGCATCGGCGCATGAAGTACTGCGGTTACAGCAGCTGGATGGGGTTCGGTTCCTGCGTGTACTTTACGCTTCGTCATATGTACAACGTGCTTCTGGTCGATTGAGCACGTGAAGCCGAGAGGAAGCGGCAATGTTGTGGCAGTTCTTTTTTTTTTGTCTTTTCGGTTCTGGTGAGGCGAGGCGATGATGCGGGTGGTTTGTTTGGCCCGCTGTTGTTGTTGTTGTTGTTGTGCCCCACCCACCCATCCCCCCGCCCCTTTTTTTTTCTTCGCGCGCACTGCTGATGGTGAAATCGCCCCCACACGCGAGGAGATTTCTTCTTCCTCCCCTCCCCCACCTTTTGTTGTTGTTTCTCTTCCGTATGTTTTTTTTTTTTCTCATTCGTGAGTTAAACAAACAAACAAAAGGAAATAGAGGCATCCCGTTCGTTGTTCTCTCTCTCTCTCTCTCTCTCTGTCTCTCTGTCTTTTCGGACGCACGGGGATGCCTTTGGGCGGTGCGACAGAAACGGCGGCAGCCATCACCCGGGAGCAGCGGATGCTTCAGGAGCTTAAACGGGTACTTGGCTGCCCGGTGGCAACGGCACCTGATGCCGGTACCGACGCGTTCCTTACGCGTTGTCTAACGGCGGCACACTGTTCCGTCTCTGAGGCGGTGACGCTGCTGAAGCAGCGGCGTTATCTGGAGGAGAGTCTGCCATCTGTGCGCATCACTGCCCCCGTGCTGGCAGCCCTCCGAAGCGGAGTGATGTCTGTTATCGGTCGTGACATGGTGGGCCGTCCGGTGCTCTACCTGAGCACGCAGCACTTCACACAACCAAGTCTCGATGTTCAGGACATGCAACGTCTCGTCATAATTGTGATGGAATACATGCTGGCATATTCCTCACAGTCCATGTCGTCTTCTTATAACGGGCAGAGAGGTGACAATACGTCTCCCACGAAGCACGAGCAAAAACAGGAAATTATTATTATTGTAAATGAGGAAAACTCGACGTGGCACGCGAATCAGTCGGTACTTGTGAACATGAGTGCCCTCTCTAATGTGATCACTAAATATTACCCCTGTCTTATTGGGTTAATACTGATCTTCAAAGCCTCATTAGACGTGAGGCAGGGGATTAAAGAATCCCTTTCGGAGAAGATGGCAGAGATGAGAGGCATCGTTCGGATGGTGACACGCGCTGAGATTCAAAACTATGTAGACCCCGCCGTGCTGCCGCAAGAAATTGGTGGCCACAACACAGCACTCGACAGCCCTGATATCGTTGCAGATGCAGTTCTCCGCCACTGGTACCTCAAGACAAGCTACTTGCTGCTGGACGAGTCCCATGCACGACCCCTGTGGCAACTGCCGCCATTTGTTATTAGCACAAATGAATGGACTGCGCTGCAACGCCGCAGTCTGGCGGCCCTCACTTCTTCCGGTGGTGCGAGGGAAATTCCGCCGCCGGCAGCACAGCACGATCGTCGCCGTACGAGTAGTTCACCTGACCCGATCTCACTGTATTCCTCCCGACCCTCATATCTCTTTTGTGCGGGTTCAGACGAAGACGATGGCCTCTGTTCTGCCTTGTCAGAGCAGGATGACTTGGGGTACACTACTAGCAGCTTGAAGATACCTCCGGGTGATGTGTTCGACGTAGACAGCAACGGTGGTAGATCACCGGCTCTGCTGATGCGGGAACTGCAAAGGGAACGAGAGCTTCGTATTGAAGCAGAAGAACAATTGCAAAAGATGTGCCTTGGCATCACATTAGACTCGGCGACAGCGACACGCCTCGAGCGTACACTCGCGTGTATACATACAGAGCTCAATATTTTGATAGGAAATGTCATTGTTCGCGCGAGGGAAGCGGTGGCCTCCGGCTCCCCTCCAACTCTCCTGCAGCTTCTCGAAGTGACCCTGTCTGCTGTTGAAAAGGCAGCGCATAAGGCAGAACGTGTGCCAGCCATGAAGTTCGCCGTACCAGCCGCGCGCGCAACACCGAGGACCTCCATGTGCTGCACTGTTATGTGAGCTGGACGCTCGTATTTCCTTGCCTTTTCGTCCTTCCTTCCGAAGCACTCGAAATACACACACACACACACACACACACACACACACACATATGCGCCACGTGGGATAAAGCGAAGCCTCTGAGCATGACAACTTGGCCAAACAAGTGACTGCCTTCTCTCTTCCTCTCTGTGTGTGCGTTTGTGTGGTTTTGTCTGGATGAGTTCCTCACCATTCTGAGTCAACACTCAATCGTTTATTATTCACTCTTCTTCTGGTGTCTTCGCTCGATCGGTTGTTGGCGAAGCTCTACGTGCGTATGTGTGTGCACACATGGGAGACATAAACAAATTTATATTTTTGTATGTATGCTGTCACGCCTGCATCGCTGGCGCATGCAACGCCGATGACTCTGTTGTACATTCCCTCTTCGAGAGAGTGAGAGTGAAGGGAAAAGAAACAATGGATGAGAGGGGGGAAGCGGAAATGAGAGTAGCAGTAGTAGTAGTAGTAGCTGTTGCTGTTCTTCTTCCTGCTGTTGTTTTTATTGTTATTACTACTAGCGAGAGACGCAGCCATCGAGGTTGTGGCTTATGCGGCGCGAGATGCGCCAGTGTTAGACTCCGATAGCACACACACACACACACACACACACACACACCGACGCGGAATGCAGCAGCAGCAGGAGGAGGTCCACGCAGACACAACACACGATACGTAACGCAACGATCACCTGTGATGTCAAACATACAAAACAATAATAAAAAAAAAAAGAAATGGGAAATGTAGTGAGTAGAATGGAAAGAAAAAGGCCCACAACGCCTTCAGTCAATCCGTCGACATTGCTGCACATTTGGCGTCAGAATTGACTGGCAAGAGCACTAATTGTTACTCCCATGAACCCTTGCCGGCGCCAAGACTATTAAAAGGCGAACGACAAAACAAAAAAGAAAAACAGAAACCAAGCAAACACTGCTGCTTCCCACCTTGTCATACGAGAAAAAAAAAAACAGGAAACAAAAAAGAAGTTCAGTCAACCTTCCTCCCAGTGGTGCACTATTCTACACCGCTGCACTCACCCCCCCTCTCTTCCGCGAACAGCACCTCCGCACTGGCTACATGGCATCATTCGGTGGGTCACCGCGACGCGCCTCTGCGGCGTCTCCAGCGAGATGCATTTACGCACTTTCTCTCTCTCTTTCCCCTTGCTCCCCTTGCTCCCCTTGCTTTGCCGACAGGGATTTTTTT